>SJYC01004835.1:0-20311 GCA_006408675.1 Madoqua kirkii | reverse complement strand
TCTGTCATATTTGCCAATTATCTTTCAATTTTATGAATGGGGCTTTTTTTTTACTGGTCAGGCATTTTTAGTTTTAATATAACATTTTTCTGAAGTGAGATGTCCTGCATTCAAATATTAGCTCATCATTCTAAGGGCAATTGCACCTGAAGTTGCAGGGGAGACTGGCTTTCTCGCGTGTGCATACTTCCAATCTTTGTGAACATGAGGCTACCTTCTGCTTTCATCTGAAGGTCATAAACAGATAAGTGGGTCCTCTAAGAGAAGTCCTACTTAAAGCACTGAAAAAATTTTACTTTCTCTGGCTTATAGGGAGGTTGTCCTCATTCTTCCAGTCTTTTTAAAACACGTGGGTCCTCTGTGACTTCATCTGTATGATACACATAGATTATGTGGTAGGTCCAAGTTGGTCTCCCAAGATCAAACTTTATCTCCCTTTTGATCATCTCTACTAAAATTATTTGTTGTAGTTCATAAACTCTCCCAATGCCATTATCAGTCAAGTGTCAAAATGCTTTCAACAATTTAAATTATTATTAACGTAAAAAATTTAAGAACCATAAACAACCAGCTTAGTGTGGGCTTTTCTTTCCCTCTACAGGTATATAAGGGTGGGCATTTTGTTTTCTTTAACCTACATGAAATTAGAATTTTACAGTACATGCCAAACAAAATCAGCCTTTTCCTCAATCCCATTTCAATTTTAAACTGTGATTTTACTTTGGCTTATATTTTAATAAAATTGGCATTTTTACCTCTTCTGCATCTGGAAATTCCCAGTTGACTTTGTCATGATGTGAACTGAAATAGTAATTCAGTTGGACTAATTTGCTTTGAGGAATAAACCACTTTTTACATTTTTCTCCCCTATGATTTATTGATTTGCAAGATGTGCTATGAAATATACATACCTGTGTGTGTGTGTGTGTGTGTGTGTGTGTGTGTGTGTGTGTGTGTTCACACACTGAGACTGAAGTTACAAAAGAAAAGCGTTGCATGCATGGTTCAGCTTACTACTAATTTGATTTCTTCATTTAGGGCAGCTCCAAGGAGTTAGAAACTGAAAAAAGTGAACTCAAGAGAGAGGACAAACAAAAAATATATATGCAGACTGCTAAAATACAATTACTTCCATCACTTCACTGCTTTTGGAAAATAAGCAGTATTTTTTATGTGTTCAGTATTTAAGAAGAATACATTCTGATAAATCAGTAACTATAGATAAATCCATTAGACACTCTAAACCAATGTAACTCTAAAATATTTGAAATAATGTGACAGCAATCAAAGATGTCAATAGTTCAGTTCAGTTACTCAGTCGTGTCCAACTCTTTGCGACCCCATGGCAGCATGCCAGGCTTCCCTGTCCATCACCAACTGGTCCTGCCTTTTTCCTATTTTTGAAAGTAAATAGAGGTATCATTTACCAACCAAAGACAGCTGCTCTGCTGATAGCACTTTCTTTTTTGTTTGTTTCAGGTTAAGAGCAGGTGACCAACTGTATTAAAACCATTTACCCAGAATAGGGGAGATTCCTGAAATACAGAACTTTCAGCGCCTGGGAAAGTCCTAGGAAACTGTGATGTCAGTCAGGCTAGAGCAGGTTGGTCAACCTGTCTTGAGTGGCAAAACTTATATCCTTCTGGGTTTGATATTGGAATATATACCTCTCCTTCATGTGCCCAGACACCATGCTTGGACATGCTCATAGTGTCTAAATGGAAGAAAAAAATTCTGAAGCCACAATATTAAAGGTTTTATAAGTTTAAAAGGAGTGTGTTTTGTAGTTTAATGTCTCCAGTCATCAGGATATTGTTATAAACACATTATATTCTGAAGCAAATTGAATTAGAGAAAAACTACCTTCCCTAAGATAAATGTCTGGTCTAAGATGTACATCAACTTGGTATTTTGCTATGAGAGGAAGAGGGCTATTTACAGTATGGGTGGAAGGGCAATATTATGCTCAGAAAGCCACTGTGAAAGCAACTTCTTTTATTGTTATTAGCACTGGACTGTCTCTCATTGGAAGGACTGATGATGAAGCTGAAACTCCAATATTTTGGCCACCTGATGCGAAGAGTCAACTCATTGGAAAAGACCTGACTCATTGGGAAAAACTCTGATGCTGGGAAAGATTGAGGGCAGGAGGAGAAGGGGACAACAGAGGATGAGATGGTTGGATGGCATCATCGACTCAGTGGACAGGAGTTTGAGCAAACTCCAGGAGATAGTGAGGGACAGGGAAGCCTGGTGTGCTGTAGTCCAGGGGGTCACAAAGAGGCAGATATGACTGAGTAATTGGACAACAACAAGACCAAGATAATGTAATACCCATTTTCTGGGAAAAAGCCAGCACTGGCTGACATTTGGGTGGCAACTTTTTAAAAAGCTATACCTGAGTCTGCCACTGACATCCACATTCAGCTAGGCACAGGATTGAAGACCATATCTAAATGCCTCTGATGTGAAGTACAGGCCTCTGAAAGGGAGGTACTTTATTTACAGTCACCATGTATATGTTCAGTACTTTATAAACAACTGGACACCTCTCTTTATCCACCCTTCTCCATTGGCCATTTTGTAGGAAAGATTTGGGTTCAAAACTTTTCATCTACTTTGGAGTTGAGAGCTAGACAAAATGCACAGACAAGGGAGGAGACCTGGGTGGGTTATTTTTATTCTCTAAGAAGAGCCAGGGTGTAATGTCAGCCCAGCCAGACTTTCCCTTTTGATTCTGACTAAATCTATTGCTACCCCCAACCAAACTGTAGTAGAGATCCTTCAGGGATTCACAGGGGCACGTGGAGCTTGGACCTCTCCTACGTGTTTTTTATGCTAATTCCTTCTTCTGATGAATTAGTTGTGTTTGGGTCACCTCACTGACCCTTCTGAGGTTATGGGGTTGCACCAGTCAGATCTCCCTTCAGGACAATTTGTGGCCAAGTGTATGGTGAACAGATAGCCGACAGCAGCTGTACCTACAGATCTGTGATGATATTTCTGCCAAGACTACATTGCCTTGGGACCACTCCCGGCCAAAAAAATAAGGCTAGATTCAAGCCCCTGTCTGATGTGGATTCTCTAATGGGAAAGCTTTTCTCAAGGACTGCCCAGCATCTAGGCCATGATGGTCTCAGAGCTGTGCTACAGACCACAGGGTTCCTGTCCAAGTGTTCCTTCCTTCCTTCCTTCTCCTCACAGGTATTAGACATGCATATGGATCAAAGGCTCTCCCTACCTATTCCTGCTCTGCTGCTGCTGTTTCAACTCTCAGGCATGTCCAACTCCTTGCGACCCCATGAACGGTCCCCAGGCTCCTCTGGGATTCTCCCAGGCAAGGGTACTAAAGGGGTTGCCATTCCTTCTCCAGGGGATCTTCCTGACCCAGGGATCAGACCCTTGTCTCCTGCTTGGCAGGCAGATTCTTTACCACTGAGGCACCTGGAAAGCCATCCCTGCTCTCTCTCCCCCATATCTTTCATTGGTATTTTCTCCATCTGTGTAGCGGCTTCAGATGACCTGAACTGACACAGTTTTTCTTATTGCTTGATGCTACAGGCCACTCAAAGTAGCAATGACACAGGGTTCTGTGTTTAGTGGGTTTTTGTTTTTGTTTTTTTTCCTGAAGGTTGGAGGCCAAGGACAGCATTTGCCCTATAACACATCAAACGATATATAAGTGTATTTTAGCACTCTTGTCCTCAAAATCTTTTCTTTACACCCCATATTATTATTTCCCTTCAATTCTTCTTCCATAGGCTTCAATCTGTTGCGACATCTTTCACATTCCTACTCTTGCCTTGTTTCTTCGATCGCCACGTGGCACTCAGTATTTGCTATGCTCCCTAAATGCTTGTTAACATCCCCCTTTACAAACTGTGTTATCGGGATATCACCTGCCACAGTTCAATTGGTTTGTTATCTCTCTTCCTAAAAGTGACTGTCAGGCCAGGGCAAAAAAATGACATTTTTTCCCCCAAACTCTACTATGCATATAATACATGATGCTTCCCAGGTGGTGCTAGTGTCATAGAATCCATGTGCCAATGCAGGAGACACCAGAGATATGGGTGGGGAAGATCCCCTGGAGCAGGAATTGGCAACCCTGTCCATTATTCATGCCTTAGAAATTCCAGACAGAGGAGCCTGGTGGGCTACAGTCCATGGGGTCACAAACAGCTGGACATGGCTGAGTGCTCTCTCTCTCTCTGTCACACACACACACACACACACACACACTCTTGTTTTATTGGATTGTTTTTGTACTTGTTAGAATTCAACTGTGCATATATATGTGCATCTATTAATAGTTTCTCCAATCTATTCCAATGCTATACTTATCTATATTTATATCAATACCACACAGTCTTGATTACAGGAGCTTAATAATAATTCTCAAAACTGGGTAGTGTTATCCCCTTTTTCTACTTTTTAAAGCTAGTTGTATCCTAGCTTCTTTGCATTTCCATATGAATTTTAGAATCAGTTTGTCAATATCTGCTAAAAAGAATCCTACTGGGATTTTGACTAGGATTGCATTAAATTTATTGATTAATTTTGGGAGATGTGAAATTTTAACAATATTGAGTCTTGTGGCCTTTGAACAAACCATATCTGACTATGTAGGTAATCATTTATTTTCCCTCAAAAATGTTGTATAGCTGTTTTCTCTCAAAAATGTTTTACCTGTACATGTATTTTACATATTTTGTCCAATCTATCCCTAAAGCATTTCACTATTATGGTATTGTAAATGATATTTTTACTTTAATTTCCTACTGTTCCATGCCAGTATGAGTGAAGTTGCTCAGTCGTGTCTGACTCTTTGCAACCCCGTGGACTGTAGCCCACCAGGTTCCTCCGTCCACGGGATTCTCCAGGCAAGAATACTGGAGTGGGTTGCCATTTCCTTCTCCAGGGGATCTTCCTGACCCAGGGATTGAACCCAGGTCTCCTGCACTGCAGGCAGACGCTTTAACCTCTGAGCCACCAGGGAAGCCCTTCCATGCCAGTATAGAGGAGTATTATTTTGGTATATTGACCTTATATCTTTTAACTTTTCCCAACTCACTAGCTCCAGCAGCTTTTTTATAGATCTATCATCTGTAAATAAGACAGTTTAACTTTTTCCTGTCTACTCTTTAGTTCTTTTCCTTAACTAATTTCTCTGGCTAGACTTTCCAGCACAATGTTAAATAGAGGTGATGAAAATGAACATCCTGATCTTATTTTTCATTTTAGAGAGGCGGCTTTCAGTCTTTCACCGTAAGAATGACATTAGCTATGGCTTTCTCATAGATGTCCTTTATCAGATTGTGGAAGTTCCCTTCTGTTCCTATTTGCTGAGAGGTTTTGTCAGGAGTGGATGTTGGATTTTGACAAATGTTATTTCTATGTATATTATCACATAGTTTTTTTCCTTTATTTTTAGTTTATAAATATAGTGAATTATATTGGCTGATTTTCACATTTTATGCCAACCTACATTCCCAGGATTAACATCACAGGGTCATGATGTATTGATCTTCTTATGTATTATTGGATTTGACTTGTTAAAATTTTATCTAGAATTTTTTTTGAGAAGCACTGGTCTAGCACATAGTAAGTATTCAAAAAATGTTAATGACCCATCAGCTCAAATGCACATACCCCTTCTAATGTTGCTGTTTTTCTGGAGTCTGATTAACAAAACTACAAAAAAATATACCTACTTGGAAGCACCTGGGCAAATTTAATTAACTTGTTCAGAGTTGTCATAGGAATTCAGGTTAAAGTACACGTAAACCTAAGTTGAACTTCTATTTCTTAGCTTCATGAAAATAATGAGCACATGTCCCTTCCTGTCTGTAACAAAGGGCTTCTCGAGTTGAGGGTTTACTTGCAATCTCAAATTTCTTCCTGGCTTTCTATGTTCAGTTTCAGACTTATCCAAGCAGCAGAAAAGCCTGCCTTTTGAAACCATGGCTAATGGGGTATCTTTACACCCACACAGGACAGCAGGGTCAGGATTCCAGCAGAGAGAACTGGGGAAGCCATCCAAATACATTACAGTCTGTTAAATCTCACACTTGAAATCCACTCACTCCAGCTCACACATTATGTACAATTCACATTCTATATACACAAGGCTGTTAGGCAAACTGCCTGAATTCCAATGCTGTCATCTTCTACCTCATTCTTACACGTCAAGGAAAAACAAGGACAACCATGGGGGCAAGGGCAGAACCACTGTCTTCAGACTGAGTCTTCTGTGTCATCATCTTCCAACATTTCTTGAGTTAGTGTCATGGGCTATGTAACTTGGCCATTCAACATGCCTAGTCAAAGGGAAAGTTGTTCTTTTTCTTACTACCCATGGACTGTTTACACAACAGCTAGATGGAAACAGACCTCCAACTCTGGGTACACAGCTGAGTTTTAGGAGGCCTGGGAGAAGGAACATAGCAGAAGAATTAGCAGATGTAGGTGGGTGTAGATGGGGCTGTCCGTTGGGGCTATAACATACAATGAAATATAATCTAAAAGCAATGTATAGAAAACAATGTTTAAGCTTAGCACATTTGTGCCTAAGAAACTTGATTGTTTACAGTTAAATTCCATACTAGGAAGAAGCCTTCAGGATGTGGGAGCAATTTAATCCCGTGGTCTCAAATACCTATAAGGCAGGCTGGGTGGGGCTTCCAGTTTATATTCTGACCATCTTCTGAATGATCCTTTTTGGGGTTCAAGAGTGGCTACTATAACTTAATCTCATATTTTGTAATCAGCTTTAGGCATGGCTGAATGGAAGTATATTTCTAAAATGAATCATAGCCCTATTGTTTACCTAATCTTTTTCCCTTCTCTTGCTCTCTATTTGCCATTATTATATTCTAGGCAAAGATAGGATGATAAATGAGTAGAAGTCTTACTTACTGAGAGATATTGCTAAGAAAGCTCTGAGCAATTTCTCATGAACACATATTTCTAAATTTAAGCATTCAATAAAAAATGAAGCTTTTTAAAAATCTCCATGTCTTATGACCAACTTAGTTGGCATGCATAAGCTTTCATTCAACTTTTCTGGGAATGCTATGTGCTATGTGGGTGTCCAATGCAAAGTTTCAGATTTTGAAACAGTATCCCATGGACTGTTTACACAACAGCTAGATGGAAACAGACCTCCAACTCTGGGTACACAGCTGAGTTTTAGGAGGCCTGGGAGAAGGAACATAGCAGAAGAATTAGCAGATGTAGGTGGGTGTAGATGGGGCTGTCCGTTGGGGCTATAACATACAATGAAATATAATCTAAAAGCAATGTATAGAAAACAATGTTTAAGCTTAGCACATTTGTGCCTAAGAAACTTGATTGTTTACAGTTAAATTCCATACTAGGAAGAAGCCTTCAGGATGTGGGAGCAATTTAATCCCGTGGTCTCAAATACCTATAAGGCAGGCTGGGTGGGGCTTCCAGTTTATATTCTGACCATCTTCTGAATGATCCTTTTTGGGGTTCAAGAGTGGCTACTATAACTTAATCTCATATTTTGTAATCAGCTTTAGGCATGGCTGAATGGAAGTATATTTCTAAAATGAATCATAGCCCTATTGTTTACCTAATCTTTTTCCCTTCTCTTGCTCTCTATTTGCCATTATTATATTCTAGGCAAAGATAGGATGATAAATGAGTAGAAGTCTTACTTACTGAGAGATATTGCTAAGAAAGCTCTGAGCAATTTCTCATGAACACATATTTCTAAATTTAAGCATTCAATAAAAAATGAAGCTTTTTAAAAATCTCCATGTCTTATGACCAACTTAGTTGGCATGCATAAGCTTTCATTCAACTTTTCTGGGAATGCTATGTGCTATGTGGGTGTCCAATGCAAAGTTTCAGATTTTGAAACAGTAAAGCTTTAGTGAGCAAAGATAATCTCTCATATTTATTTCTTAGATACCAAAATATCCAAGACAATGCATGTCACATTATAAAACTTCTGTAAATACTTACAAATAATTTGAAAAATTGTGTATTTAGGGTAATGCTTTTTGTTGTTTGGATATTTACTCCAGTGGTTTCCTTAACTCTTTGTTTTCCATGATTTTTATCTCAAATTCTTCTTTCTCTCTAATGGAACATGGATGTTCTTTTAAAAAAATACATAAAAATTTATAAATTTAAGTATTATATATTGTATGTCTTCATATTTATGTATCAGTGTATTTATTTCCTTCTGAAAACACAATCGGGCAAAATTGTGAAAATAGGCTATTGCCAGAGACCACATTCTGTGTGCTGAAGAGTATTTTGGCAGGACTTTCTGAGCTCTGACTTCCCTGGAAGGAGAAAGCACAGAGTGGCAGATATGCTAAGCTGACACTTCTAATGATAATCTCTCTTGAACTGGGAAGGCAAGTTGAACTGTGAAAACACATATATTCAACTGGAACAGTTTGGGCTACAAGAAGCAACAGAGAATGCAAAGCAGCTCATCTTCAGAAAATTAGGTTTGGGGGAAGATTTCAGGAGACATAACCTGGACCAAGTGCCCAGTGCCTCAGTTCAGTGATTAAATACTCTGGTGTGTAAAGTTTGCATGTTTGGAAGGTCCAAAAGCTCACATTCAAGTCTCATTGCAAAAGGAGTTCTATGAAGTCAGATGCAATATCATGTTTAAATTAAGTATCTGGTTTACCTGTGTCTCTGTTCCTCTCCATTCCAGAGTTAATAAAGAGCCAACAAAAGTAATAGACAATATTACTATAGGCAACATCAAACTCAAAGAAGTGGAAAGGAAAGAGGAGCAGCATCTGCTGGAACTGTTGGAGGGAAAGCACCGAATACAAAAGAATGATGCGAACCAGGTAGAACAATTCAAGTTGGAAAGGAAGACACATGTATACCTGTGGCTGATTCATGTTGATGTAAGGCAAAAACCATCACAGTATTGTAAAAGATAATTATCCTCTAATTAAAATGCATATGTAAAAGGAAGACAAATGTCAGACATTTCCAGAAGGAGCAGAACTGGAATCATCAGTCAGGAGGAAAGAGAAGAGAATGCTTCAAGGAAATCTTGAGAGAAAACATGACTCAGTGAATATCTTGGACTCAGGCCCCTTAGCCTCTCCACATCTCAACATCCTCCTTTACACTCCTTTCCAGGGAGTCACACTGGCACACTCTGATAAGTGAAACTCTGGGAACAGAAATACATTTACATATATTTTTAATGATATCAAAGTCTTATCCAAATTTGAAATGTAACATGGCATCCTTTAAAGGTACCCCTTGTGCTTTATTACGTAGTTTCTTCAGAATGAAAAATTTCATTTGGAAACCAACCAGTAAGCACAAAATAAAATGAATGTGGTGAAAGTTGTCAGTAAACTTTCATGTATGTGTCAATAGTGAAACATATTGTCTCATTTTTTTAGTATGTCATTTTTGGGTTGGCCCCTCCATAAATACGCTTTTCACACCTCAGAAAGATCAAGAAAGGAATGTTTTTAAACTGGGCTAACTGGATGTGCCCAATGCCTTGTCAGAAGCTCTGAACCCTTGAAAGCCTTGGTTCACAGTGTATGAGACAAATGACACAAATTTATTCCAATGCTGCAGTCTGTTATTTAAAGAAACATGTTCTTATCTCTTCTTGGTTTGTCTTTTTTTTATTTCAGTGTAAGGAAATTTCTTCATATCTAGCAAATGTGTCTGTGTAGTAGAGGGGAGATGGAAAGAGTTGGAACGGGAAAAAGGAAATACTCTTGTGATGGTAAGGAGGAGTTCCAGAAATATCTTCCATGCAAGTTTCCACACCAAGCCAATGATAATGAGGACTTGTCACATGCCAGGCACTGGGTGAGGCATACAAGGCACCATGCTAGATAAACATCAAAGAGACAGCAAAGAAACACAACAGCTTGGCAGCCACTCTGACTTAAAACCCCATTTGCACAGGCTTCAGAGAGCTGGTCATCTCCTGGGGAGGCTTTGGCATGGACAGAAGAAAACATCAAAGACACTCCAGACTTCAAATCCCTTCCAAGGGTGAGATCAGCAGGACAGGAAATGGGAAAGTCATCCTAGAAGGGATTTGGAGGGGAAGACGCTCATCCAAGGACACCTCTGGCCCTGTGCATGAGCTGTTGCCATGTGCACATTCGACAGACGTGATGCAGTGAACAGCTTGGCACCCAGTCAGTAGCAAGCCTTGCCCTAGGCCCCCACCAAGAAACTGCAGGGAATAAGGTGAACGAGAGAAGAGAATTCATTGACCGTGTTTTGTCATCGACATGGTCGACTTAATATTTTTAAAGGATCCCATGAACAAGAAAGTCAAGTTCTAAAACAACAGAAGCATAAATAAATATCCAAAGATAGAAGCCCAAAGGGATGGGAGAAGACCAAATTCAGCCATGAGAAAATGAACAGATAGGGTTACCTGAAATAATATCTGGCAGGCTAGACTAAAAACTCCTGGTAACCCAGCAGGGTTATTCATGCTTACAGTACCTCATTACGACCAGGGAACCAAAAGCTGCCAGCACACACAAGGAAACACGTTTGATTTCATGTCACTGGGAAATAATGACAGACTATGAAATCTGCCTGTGCACAGAGCCCAAACAAGGCTGAAATTTCACATGTGGCCTGTCACTGAAAGAGGATGGCAAAAATGAACTTGGTCATGCTTTTTCTCAAAATGCTAGTTCCTACAAAAGCGAGGGATAGGAGCTTTCTTGAAGAGATAGGAACATAAGGCGAATATTATGGGACACATGTGATGTATATTGATTGTATGTGCCATATGTTGATTCACTCAAACCATATACACTGTCTACGTACATATGTATCATATGTGTCTTAAAATAAAATATAAATGTAAATTTTAAAACATATATTTTAAGTCAAACAAAGCTAAGATTTTAAAGTAAGGCCACAATAAGTGCGAAATTTTAAGATGAGACTCCAAGCTCAAGCAATCCTTTCTTGCACATGCCTAGCTAGCAAGGACACACACGGGCTGGTGGTGTGGTTTGGAGGCCATGTTCCAGTCAAACTTGGAGTTTCCTGAGTGAAAACTTCAAGTGTTACCACCAGCCTTGTTACTAAGTATCAGGATGACTGAGAAAGGATCCAGACCTCAGGAAACATGAACATAATATCAGTACTTACCTTATATGGCAATTGTGGAGACTGAGATAATACATGTAAATCACTAAACTGAACCCCAGAACATATTAGAGACTCAATAAACATTCACTAGTAATATAATAAATCTATTATAAATCTATAAACAGAGATAATCTGTGCCACATATCACTTTATCATGCCCACAGCAACTAACAAACAGTAATCAGTAGTATTTAGTATATGTCTGTTATTTGATTTAGAACTTAGATGACCCACAACTTATTCGATTCCCTAAGTCTTACAATATAAACAGACATATAAAACAGAACATTTCATTTTTTCTACGTAGTCATTTCCATCAGTTATTAAACAAATGCATTTTTCACTGTACCTATTTTTTTATTTCATCTTCTTACAACAGAGAAAATGTCTGTTCCTTGTCATCAGTATTAAATCCCATAAACAAATCTCTAGATGTCAACACAATATTAGTACCTTAGAATAATGTTCCTCAAGATTTCTTCAAGGAGCAGATTCTCCAGATGTAAATGGACATCTCTATTTTTTTTTAAAAAAAGGACTCTATTAAAGTTAATTTAAAATGTTGGATTGAGGTGAGGTGAAGTCACTCAGTCATGTCTGACTCTTTGTGACCCCGTGGACTGTAACCTACTAGGCTTCTCTGTCCGTGGGATTCTCCAGGCAAGAATACTGGAGTGGATTGCCATTTCCTTCTCCAGAGGATCTTCCCAACCCAGGGATCGAACCCGGGTCTCCCGCATTGGAGGCAGATGCTTTAACCTCTGAGCCACCAGGGAAGCCTAAAATGTTGGATTAAATAATGTTAATTAGATATGTAGGATTTAACAGAGCCTTAAATATGTTAATGTGTGCTATAGATCTCCAAGAGATGAATA
Organism: Madoqua kirkii; assembly: GCA_006408675.1. Taxonomy (NCBI): domain Eukaryota; kingdom Metazoa; phylum Chordata; class Mammalia; order Artiodactyla; family Bovidae; genus Madoqua; species Madoqua kirkii. Next base: position 8,273 of record SJYC01004835.1, on the reverse strand, counting down.
TAAAATTGCACATTTCCCCGAATTACTTGTCCACACAACTCCTTTTTTATGGTATTACCTCTTGCATAGAACTATGATGATTCCTAGACAGAACTAATGCTCTATATAGATACTTTGGGACACGCTATTTTAGAGAGAATCCCTTAACTCTGTGGATTTTACCCTGAAAAGTGGGGTCAAAATTTCCTGAGAGCACAGTTACTTTTCTCCTCAGATCATTTGCATAGAAAGCAGTGGTAGTTATAAAATGTCAGTGATCTATGCCCAGGGTTGATGGTGATATTTAATCATTGTTTTCAGGGTTTAATTGTTTATTAAAGACATTGTTACAGCTCATTCAACCCATTTTTGCTCCAAGATGAGCAGAGGTTTTCATCTCTCTTCTGAACAAAGGGAACTAATCCTCTGGATGAAAAATTATTTTTCGGCAGACTGTCCCATTTCTTTTCCTTTTGTTAAATTCAAGTAAGTGATTGTAATAAAATCTGCTTATTGGGATGGCTCCTCCTGCCTATATAAGCTCAGGAAATCTAAGTGAATATTAGTACCATTTTCAGTCCAGGTCATCACTGATTCTGGAACTGCATCATGCTAACCATGTCATCAGAAAATACAATGAAAGATAGCAAAAGTCTACACATGTATCATACTTCTCACAGTTATTTAAGCCTACATTCCAATTCTCTCTCTTGATCAGTATTTCCTGAGCTTTAGGATAATGATCCCCCATGGAACTTGGAATAAATAGCAATTCTTGGGTTCTATCAGCTCATGTGTTTTTGAAATATTTCCCTGGTAAGGTGTATGATCAAGCACCTCTGGGAAACTCAACCTTGACTGCACATTACAAACCTTTATTTTTTTGAAAACACCAGAATCCTAAAAGAAACTATACTGAATCAGAATTTGCAAAGGTGGGCTAGGTATCTGTATTTTTAAATGTCTAAGAAATAGAATCAGCTCTCTAAGGGGAACTGTGGCTCTACACTTCTGGCTCATCTGCTGACAAAGCCAGAGATGGAATTGCAAGGCAGCTCCTCCAACATAAAGTTCCAGGCTTCTTCCATGGGATCCATTACTACTGGCCACAAGGTTCTGACCACCGAGGCGTGCTATACATAGGGAAAGTTGAATATCCACTGAATGAGGAAGGAAGGAATGTCAAGAGTAATATCTAAAACTAAAAAAACAGTATCTTTGGAAAATAGTCAGAGGTGGGAGCAGGGAAATTTGTCCAAAGAGCCCGAACAGGGTTTAATGAAGAGGTTCTTGTGCTCATTTTCATGTGCTCAGTCTTCTTTACCTTCCAGTATTTTCTGTCGTGTAAAATAGCTCCTTAGATTTTTAGTCTGTGATGTGAAATACCTTCTCAAACTTCACCATGCAGTTTTCTGATTGGTGATGTGGTTGCCCAGTATAGTTGCATTTGTTTGGTCCCCCACATTCGGGGCTTCCCTGGTGGCTCAGTGGAAATGAATCAGCCTGCAAATGCAGAAGATGCTGGTTTGATCCCTGGATCAGGAAGATCCCTTGGAAAATGAAGTGGCAACCCACTCCAGTATTCTTGCCTGGAGAATCCCATGGGCAGCCTACAGTTCAGGGGATTGCAAAGAGTGGAACATGACTGAAGTGACTAAGCACGCACACACTAGTAAAAGTATAGAACTTATTCAGATTTCAACCGTTTTCCCACTAATGTCTTTGTTTTGTTCTAGGATCCCACCCAAGATTCCACATTGCATTCAACTGTCACTTTTCCTTAGTCTCTTCTGATACATGAAAGTTTCTTTCCAGATCTTGACACTTTTGAAGAATAGTGGTTGCTTATTTTGTTAGAATACCCCTCAGTATGGGTCTGTGTGATGTTTTCTGTGAGGTTATGCATTTGGGGCAAGAATACTATTGAAGTAATGGGCACTTCTCAGGGTATCATATCTGGGGGTACCTGATGTTCATAGGTATTACTAGGGATGTTAACACCACCTGGCTAAGGTGGTGTCTGCCAGAATTCTCCACTGTAACTATTCTTTCCTTTGTGATTACTAAATATCGTAGGAGAGATACTGTTAAGTTGTGTGTACGTCTCTTTGTAACCCCATGGACTGTAGCCCACCAGGCTCCTCTGTCCATGGAATCCTCCAGGCAAGAATACTGGAGTGGGTTGCCATTCCATTCTCCAGGGGATCTTCCCAACCCAGGGATTGAACCTGTGTCTGCTGCTTTGCAGGCAGATTCTTTACCATCTAAGCCAGAATTCTTCCATAAGGAAGAGTATAACTTCTTTCCTCCCCACACACATTTAAGACAAGAGACTGCAAAAGAGACACAGATGTATAGAACAGACTTTTGGCCTCTGAGGGAGAGGGAGAGGGTGGGATGATTTGGGAGAATGGCATTGAAACATGTATACTATCATGTAAGAAATGAAGCACCAGCCTATGTTCGATACAGAATACAGGATGCTTGGGGCTGGTGCACGGGGATGATCCAGAGAGATGATATGGGGTGGAGGGTAGGAGGGGGATTCAGGATTGTGAGCTTGTATACACCCATGGTGGATTCATGTCAACATATGGCAAAACCAATATGGTATTGTAAAGTAAAATAAAGTTAAAATGAAATTAAAAAAAGAACCCCCCCCAAAAGACAAGAGACTAAAGGGTAAAGCTCAGTTGTGTCCGACTCTTTGCAACCCGTGGACTGTAGCCCACCAAGCTCTTCCATCTATGGGATTTTCCAGGCAAGAATACTGGAGTGGGTTGCCATTTCCTTCTCCAGGGGATCTTCCCGACCCAGGGATCAAACCCAGGTCTCCCACACTGCAGGCAGAAGCTTTACCCTCTGCACCACCAGGGAAGCCACACAGGCTACACAATTTTAGGTAGACTAGTAAGATAGCATGCATAGAAGATTGGGTCTTCAGAACATGATGCTACACCTGCATCCCCTGGGGAGCATTCCCTGGGGAGATTCTACCCTAAAGACTAGCAAAACACATACTAGACATGGAGCAACCTAGAGTTTAACCCTAAATGCAGAGCTACGGTAGAGATGGCAGCATAGTGGTGATGATATGAGGAGGAGTGTTTCTGGAGGTATCCAACTGAAAAAAAAGTGTTAATGCTTGTTGTTTTTTAGTCACTAAGTCATATCTGACCTTTTTTGTAACCCCATGGATGGTAGCTCACCAGGCTCCTCTGTCCATGGGATTCTCCAGGCAAGAATACTGGCGTGGGTTGCAATTTCCTTCTCCAAAGGAATCTTCCCAACCCAGGGATCAAACCTGCGTCTCTTGCATTGGCAGGTAGATTCTTTACCATTGAGCCACTTGGGAAGCCTGTGTTAATGCTAGTCATGGTAGAATTTCTGAGGTTCAGAGAATATATGCAGAAAAGGTTAAAAAGGGTGATGGCAATTGGATGCTTGGTAAAAAACCAAGTTGTTACTAAGAGAGTCCAGAGAAAAGGTGGCAGGACCCGTGAAGAAATTCTAGAAAGAACAGAGGCTAAGATCTCATAAGGCTTAGGACTGGAAACTGAGGAATCTGGGTGAAAGCAAGGAAGCCAGGCAATTGTGACGGAATAGGAAAATGGAAAACCTGGTATCATCAGAACTGTTCTCTGTGAAGGGCAGGAAAATAAATATTTGGGGTTTGTAGGCTGTAAAAGGCTCTGTCCCACAACTCAGTTCTGCAGCTGCAGTGTGAATGCAGCTACGAACAGTATGGAAAGAAACAGGCACAGTAGGCTTGGTCCTGCAGTGGGTCAATTTGGCCTGTGGATATTAGTTTGCAAATTATGAAGCAAATAAAGCCAATAGCATAACTGGAGCCAAAATGTCCTTTAGGCTCTATACCAAGTACCTCTTAGTTGGTCTTGTCTTCACTTTAAAACCTCCTCAAGCGGCAGAGAACTAACAGTCACTTTAAATAAGGCAAAGCAATTTGCGAGATTCTCAATAATAAGGGGTCCTGGGGTTACTCTAGTTATTGCTCTGTTTCTAGATAAAGGGGTGAGCATTACCTTGAAATGTAACCAAATTACTTATGTTTATAATACATTCCCACCCAAATTAGATACATTATATACTTTTATTTGGAAGTCAAATTTTAGAAGTGCTTTATGTTGAGGTTTCTTAAGATATTTCAAACCAAAATTGAATATAAGCCACTATTATTATTAAATGGCCTCTTAACTTGAAATTTTATGATATGAGTAATTTGAACCAAGTTCTTGCCTTAAATTATTTCAGCAAGTTGAAATAAAGGAAACACTAACATTCTCTCCATCCTTTGATTCATCTCTGGCCTGATGTTTTATTTAACGTTCTCCTTAAACATTATACCTTTGAAATACAAGCTTTTAAAACATAATGGCGGCTAAATAGAGGAGGATGAACCCGAGAACTTCAAATCATTTTGCTCTAGGAGAGTTAGAATATAGAGAAAACATTAAACTAACCCCTTTAGGAGTGAGATATCAATTCTATTTTCCTTGTACCCTCTGGGCTTTTCTTGAATCTTTGAAATCCCTTCTCTATAACTGGAATTCCTGTGAAGATATTTCTGTGTATTTATTCTCAAGTAGCATCAAAAACATTTTAGAATTCTTTGCTAACTTAATTTTATATTACTTTATAATTTTAGCAGCTTTGAAAGTTATTTGGATGTAAACCTAAGGCAAGACAGGAAAAATGCAAAGCTGCTCATCTGTGAGATGAACAGAGGAAAATACCTTTTAATATTTTCAGTTTCCATAATGTCTTAGTAGTTCTCTGGAAATTTAACTTTGAGCCTGTATCATACTTTGCACTTCCCTGATGGCTCAGTGGTAAAGAATCTGCCTGCAATGCAGGAGACATGCATTCAATCCCTGGGTTGGGAAGATCCCCTGGAGAAGGAAATCTTAACCCACTCCAGTATTCTTGCCTGAAGAATCCCACAGACAGAGGAGCCTGGAGGGCTACAGTCCAGGGGGTCGCAAAAGTCTTGGACATGACTTCGCGACTAAACAAACAAAAACAATTGTACTTTGTGGATTTGATTTGAAGTAAAAGAGCCAATTTTAGCAAAATATCAAGATGTTTGCTCGTTTTACATTTTATTATACTGTATATTGGTGTAAAATATACTTGGATCCATGTCTTCAGCAACTTCATTGTAACACAGGAGTTGAAATATTAAGCAAATTGTTTTTCATCTAGAAAGTGAGTGAAGTGAAGTTAAAGTTGTTCAGTCATGTCCGACTCTTTGCAACCCCATGGGACTATACAGTCCATGGAGTTCTCTAGGCCAGAATACTGGAGTGGGTAGCCTTTCCCTTCTCCAGGGGATCTTCCCAACCCAGGGATTGAACACAGGTCTCCCACATGGAGGGTGGATTCCTTACCAACTAAGCTATCGGGGAAGACTGTAAGAAACTTGTCAGCAATTAGCTATTACTTTGTGAAAAAAAAAAGTTTTACATCCAAAAACAGTAAACAGATTATATAATCATCTGAGTCTTAGGGCTGTGAATATTCTGATCATTAATTTCTAATATTTAGTCTATGTTCAAATATTCCAAATGCCTCAGAATTCTTCTTAAAGATTATTTTGTTTAAATTTAATTTCCTTAAAACATTCAGAGGAAGATTAAAAAAAATCTGAGGTCCTATTTCTCCAAATGATTGAGGTTCCCCTCAATTTTCAGAAATATTTTGAAGTTAGTTCAGATTTTACCCAAGTTATAGTTTGGTATTCCAAATTATATTTTTATTACACAGCAGGAATTTGGGGTTATGAGACAGATATTAAGAAACAGAATTGGTGGATCATTTATCTCCTGTCTCTTATACACATCTGGTGACCACAGCTTGATAAACCTTTTAGTTCAGCAGATGTGGTTGTGAGATATGGCTTCACTGAAAAATATTCACCACTAAGCAATTTTAGGACTGCATTCTGAGGTTTTGATTTAAAAACTTGGAATTTTCAATAGAAAGGAGTGGGTTTATATCATATTGGTCTTGGGATACAGAAATATTTAGTTGCCTCAAGTAAGCAATAATGTAAACCAATAGAGCATTTCAAATTGCAGTATTTCTACAAATCTTTAAGTCATGAGATGAGAAAGGTTTCCAGCACAAGTAATGACCCTTTTGCAGTTTCTTTTTGTTGACTTCCAGATACCCAGGGGCTTTTCATGGTATATATATATCAGAAGCCTTCATGGAAATCATTTGCTTTAAAAGGTCAGCTCAGTATTTGAGTAGATTTCTTGAACAGTATATTCTTTGATTTAGAAAATAATATGTATATTCTCATGTAGGTGTAGAATTATTGAAATGTTCCAAGATTTTAGAGGAAATATCAGAGCCACAATCATTTCCTTGGCTGGAGAGCTGAACACTATCACTTACAATACACATTGAGGAATTCCATAAAATAATGAAATGCACAGGAATCAAGTAGGTTACCTAGACATGCAGGAGAATCAGGATGAAGGAACTCAGAAACAACCTAATGTCAACCTTAAGCTCTCAAGGTTTGGGTTAATAAAAATTGAGTCAGACCAGTAATATACTTTGATCTAGATCAAAATTTCCACTCTAATTCCCTGGTTATGAGAGGGAAGTAAATTTCCAGATTTCTCTTTGTAAAGGAAAAAAAAAAAGAAAGATGCTGACAGACTTCTTCAATGGTTTCAGAACTTGTGGTTAAGTTTAGGAAACTCAGTACGTTACAATCCAACATTTATATAAAGCAGGAGGGGGCTGATGAAATTAACATGTCCAAGAGTTACAAAGGAAACTTCTAAGATAAGGCAGGACTGCTGTATCTTTCCTGAAGAGAGGGCTGGTTCCCAATCTGGGGCATCATTCCTACTAGGTGAAATACTCAGTGCACAGAATCTCTGTGATTTATTCCAGTTCCTTGCTTACCTTTCCATGGAGTATTCAGAATAGCACTTACTTGTTTTGTTAGTCAGGACTCTCTGCTTTCCCAATCCCAACAATATTTATTTGGCAAAACCAATACAATTTTGTAAAGTAATTAGCTTCCAATTAAAATTAAAAAAATTTAAATTAAAAAAATAAAACACTCCTGTTTACTTATAGTGTTCTTGAAAATGACCATACAAAACTTCATTGCACATTCATACAAATGAGTGAAGACCAAGAAAAAGAAAAGTCATGTTTCCATTGCCTAAGAAGTTGGAAGTGTTTTCTCATTAGACTGTAAGCTCTGTGAGGGTAGGGATATTAACCATTTGTCTTTCAGGCACTACTATGTGGTTTGTGCATAATAGAGCATTTCAATAAATATTTCGGTTTAATTGATTACCTCTGAGGTTATCAGACCCTGTGCAATGTATTTACTTATTGCCAATTACATTTCACAATGACTTTTCTAGTTAGGTAACACTGTCCTCATTTTATAAAGTCCCAAGATCACATAGCAGGAAAGCAAAAATATTTAGCATCAGATCCTAAATTTCTTGTTCCAACTTTAATAATTCCACATCAGCTGCCTAAAATGGTATTCAGTGGATGAAAGCAATTGCAAAATCTTTCCTCATCCCAGCAAATAAAGGATAATGTTGGATTCTTCTCATTTTTATTTGAATATCTGATATAGGAATCCTTCCTTAACCACAGAAAAGGAAGTGTTTTGAATTGTTAAGGAACCAAAAGTCATCAGTTATTATTTAGAGAAAACCCTTCCCAATCCCCACTCCAATATTTCCCTAATCACGGTCCTGGTTGGAACACAGGCACTGAATTTAGAACCTGAAGCCCATTTCCTGTTTAAAATGGTTTTTATTCATCGAATGTGAACACTTGTGTTTTTTTTTTTTTTTAACTGCAAAGTTGTTTACAAAGCTGAGTTGCTGGAATTCATTTCTTTTAATGAACAAAAGAGTGACGGAATATGTAGCTGGAAGGAATTCTCAGAGAGCTGCATGCAACTGGCAGAGTTTTAAGAACAAGTTTTCAGTTCTAATGGAGGCTCCTTAGTCCAAATTGGAGCAACATTCAGGTAAAATTCTTTTAATGAAAGAATTGAGTAACTGAGAAAAGGAAGTTGGTAACCTCTTAAAACTAAACAGAGCTTGTTCTCATCCAACAGAATTATTCATTCAGGAGTCCATGGAATTCTCCAGGCCAGAATACTGGAGTGGGTCTCCTTTCCCTTCTCCAGGGGATCTTCCCAAACCAGGGATCAAACCCAGGTCTCCTACATTGCGGGCAGATTCTTTATCAGCTGAGCCACAAGGGAAGCCCTCAGGAAA
>SJYC01004834.1:26-43669 GCA_006408675.1 Madoqua kirkii | reverse complement strand
CACATTCTGTCAGACCTCTTCACCATGACCCACCCGTCTTGGGTGGCCCCACACGGCATGACTTAGTTTCATTGAGTTAGAACAGGCTATGGTCTGTGTGATTAGATTGCCTAGTTTTCTGTGAATGTGGTTTCAGCGTGTCTGCCCTCTGATGCCTTCTCACAACACTTACCGTCTTACTTGCATTTCTCTCACCTTGGACATGGGGTATCTCTTCACGGCTGCTCCAGCAAAGTTCAGCCACTGCTCCTTACTCTGGACAAGGGGTATCTCCTCACTGCTGCCCCTCCTACCTTGAACATGGAGTAGCTCCTCTTGGTCCTCCTGCACCACACAGCCGCTGCTCCTTGGATGTGGGGTTGCTCCTCTCAGTCGCCGCCCTGACCTTGGGCGTGGGGTTGCTCCTCCCTGCCGCTGCAGGTTTACTTAACCACAAAACCTAGCAGGCTTGTTTAGCAACAAAACCATGCAACAGAAGCTTGACATATTGTAAAACAATAAACTAATGGTGGCCTGAGACCCACATCCTGCCCAGTGAGCTCAGGAACTTAATAATCCCTGGATATGCTCTCTGCATGCATAAAATAATAATTTATAGAAAGCTGATATTTCAAAATAAAAGACACTCATTGTACTGAGATGAGAAATAATTTTTCCATAGAGCCGTGACAGTCCTGGCTTGACCATGTAGGGACAAAAAACTCCTCTGTGTAACCTGGAGGAGGAGCTGATGTGAGAAGCATGACATCTACTCAAAGATCAGGAAGAAAGTGGTTTTTTTCCCCCTCCCCACTTTTCCTTTGACTGTAGACCTGTAGCCCACTAAGTTGTCAGGGTAAGGTACCCTCTCACCCACCCACGTGTAAGCCTCACAAGTGCCCTATTCTAAGAAATTACTCTTTGCCTTTTGCTGAATTATTTTCTTCACTGAAACACAAAGGAGTGGAGTTCCTTGGAGCCCTCTGAAACACCACCTGGTGGTTTCAGTGATGTTAGACAGAAGTACAGATGGATGAACAGGGTATTACCTGGACCCTGAGGGCCAGATGAGGCCACGTCTAACCTCCTGGCTTGCCCTGCAGCTGCCAGTCCACATACAGCAGGCAGTAACAAGGTCTCCTGATGATAGTAGAAGAGGAACTTGCTTTCTTACTGGGCAAGAACTTCCCTCTCAGAGTCTAAACTCTGCATCACCACGGTTATTGCTTTCAGGAGGAGGTGATGCAGCAATGAGTTAGAGCTTCACACTCTTAGCTGTCCAGTGAGTTCACCCAGTGGTGGGAGGGGAACAGAATCATCTTCCATTTTACAGGTGGGTTGGCAGAGGCCCAGAGAGGGGAAGGGATGGCTTGCCACCAGACCAGTCCAGGTCTAGTCTTGGTGGGTCCCTCTGACCCACCATGATCCTATGAGGACGAGTTCCCAAGACAGTGGGGGTAACTTCTATCCTAAGCACACAGGGACTCATATTTCCAGCCGACTGCTCAGACCTTTGGATTCACCCATGAGCAGCACCTGTCTGTATCTGTTGGAGCCACGGGGCTCTGGAAATGAAGGTTCCCAGCACCAGGGCACTCTGTGGGCTGCTCCAAGCACAATACAGCTGCCCCTGGACTTGTCTGTCCTATGGCTTCATCTGGACTTGAGGATGTGGCCTCAGGCCTCTCTCTGATTTGTCAGTTTATGGCTTTTCTCTTGAGGGACAGAACTGAAATCCTAGAGGGGAATCATATTCTAGTTCAGCAGTTCTCCAACATTTTGGTCTCAGGACCTCTTTATATCCTTAAAAATTATTGAGATTACAAAGAGCCCTTGTTTATGTGGGTTATATTTCTGGATAGTTACAAAGTTGGAAATTAACACTGAGAAACTTATAAAATGTTTATTCATTAACTCATTTAAAAACTAATAAGCTCATTGCATCTTAAGACAAAAATATGTATTTATAAAAAATAATTAAATTTTCAAAAACAAAAATAATAAGAATGGCATTGTTTTACTCTTTTTGCAAATCTTTTTAAATAGAAGGCTCTATGCTCATATCTGCTTTTGCATTCAATTTTTTGCAATATCATGTAGCCTCTGGAAAACACTGTACACTCATGAGACAATGAGAGTGAAATAGGCCCCAGAAAGTTTTAATATTATGAAAATAGTTTTGACCACGCAGATTTGCCAAAAGAGTCCTGGGAAACCTGGACCCTCTTTTGAGAACAGCTGGTCTGAATTGTGTGTGCTTAGTCACTGAGTCATCCAACTCTTTGCAACCCCATGAATTTACAGCCAGCCAGGTTCCTTTGTCCGTGGGGATTTTCCAGGCAAGAATACTGGGGTAGTTGCCATGCTCTCCTCTAGGGGATCTTCCCAACCCAGGGATCGAATCCAGGTTTCTCGCATTGCAGGCAGAATCTTTACTGATTGAACCACTGTGGAAGCCCCTTAATAGAATCTGAATAGAATTCCTCCAATTCTATTCATTCAGGGAAGGTCTGAATAGAGTTCTTCCAATTTTAGGATGCACGCAAATCACCTGTCACAATGCAGATTCTGGTTCAAGGGTTCTGGGGTAGGGCCCAGGAGCCTGTATTTCTAGCCATCTCCCCGGTGATACTGATGCGGCTAGTCTGCAGACCACATTCACAGATTCTCAGCTGTGTCTCTGCCAGTCTCTGAGGCAGGGCCAGATGGTTTCCCTGAGTCCTGGAAAAGCCATGATGCCCTCCCAATATCCCTATACCTAAAACACAAATAAATTTGAAATTAAACAAACCCAACAAAATTATTTTTCTCAAGGTGATCAGCTTGATGTTTTTATTTTTAATGATTTTTTAAATTGCTTTTGGTGCTCACACTTTGCTGGTCTCAAGCATGTGGATAATCCATTGTTGCTTAAAGGGCAGAAGCCCTGCCTAGTCCTCTAGCTGCTTCGCTTCCTGCAGAAAGTTCTTCCCCATTCTCCAAGGCCCACCAACAGGCCTCTGTTTTCCTGTACTACCACCACCAAAAGGACAGGGCTACTTAGCAGGACCTCTTTTCCACCATATCTAGGGCTTGGTGCTGGGAGCAGGTAACTCCAAAGCCCTCAAGATGCTCTTCAGTCAAGGAAACTGAAACAGGAAGCACTCACAAATACCAGGAAAAATAGTATTATGTTTCTTTATAAGGACAAAAATACTGGAAACAAACTAAATTCCCATCGATTTGGGGAGGGTTAACTAAATTCTATAAACTCACACAAGAGACACCACTGCTGACGACAGTGAGTGTACAGTCCGTGATTTGAAAAGAAAGCCTCCTGTGAGCATTTATACGGTTAAGCACAAAGTACAGGCAACAAACAAGCTTCTCTGGACAATGGATTTATGTAAATTTATTTTACATATTTTTGAGGCAATACGCATGTATGCTTTCTTCTTCTTCTGTGTTGCTTGGATCTTCTATGAGTATAGTTTTCTTTACAGCAAGAAAAATAATTAAATTATTTTAAAGCATATTTGTTCCATAGCACAGATTTTAGCTTGTGAAACACCTACTATATGCTGGACACTGGAGTATCCTGAGTTTTCCCAGTCTTTGGCTCCTGTCTGCCATCTCTAGTCTGACCATTTAGAATCAGAGAATGTTAGAACCGATAAGATCCAGCTCACACCCTTATTTCATAGATGAGGACACAGTCTCAGAGACGGTAAGTGACTTGCTGTGGGCCACATAGCCAGTTTGGCCCAGAGACATAGAACCCAGTCTCCTGGCTCTCATCTCAGGGCTCTACTGCCAGGCTGCTTTCCCCTAAATCTGACACTGAATTGTTCAGGCTTGTTGAAGGGGCGATTTTGGAATGCCCTGTCATCTTCTGGAAGCCCCAGTCCAGGCAAGCAAACCCAAGATGAAAGATAAAAGGGCCCTGAGTGAGACTGTCATTAGCAGGGAGGAGTCTGACCCTATATAGGCAGAAGAACAGCTTCGGAGGGCCCAGGTCTGCCCAGCACCCAGGGCAGCAGGCTGCAGGGCATGAGAGAAGGAGCCAGGTGCCAGATGTCAGTAATTAAAGCATGTGAGCCTGCAAAGAGCCCATAAAAATATTTGGCCTGCATCAAACCAGCAGGCAGAACGCAACCACTTGGCCACTTTCTGTAAGAAAACCAACCACATCAAACACCATGGGATTCTTATACACTTTCCCAAATGATGATCACACAAGCAAGGGTGCATGGCATAGACCCCCCGCCTGCCCATCTGTGCCCGTCTCAGGAAGTCTATTCCCTCCCACTTCCTCTTTCCTCTCTGGACCACCCTACTTGGCCTCTGATGGCCCCAGAACCTCCTCTCAAGGCACTCCCAAACAGAGAAACTGCCCTCCCAGCTCCCCTGAAAATAGATTTCCCCCGATTTTATTCCACACAAGTCTAGAGTCTTGGGGCCCTAGAATCTTAGACTTTGAGCGAGAAATGCCTTTGAGAATACTTTAGCCAAGTTCTTTTTAGTTCACAGGGTGGGAAGACAGCATTCTCAGATGGAGAGGTCTTATCCAAGGTCATGGGGCACCAGTGGCTTTCAGGTCACTAAGTTCCAGGCTGGAGCCAGCTCATAAAGATTAGGGAATTAGGCTTGCTTTGAACCAGAGGGCCTCTCCCCTCTTTATTATTCACTTCCTCCCCAAAGCCTAGGTTGACACCACTCCAGGCAGTTGGGTTGTCACAGGGAGGCCCTGCAAGGAGTCCAAAGGATAGAAGATCCTACAAGAACTCAGGCCAAGGATCTCCTTTCAATCCCCAAAGTAGATTTAGCCCAGGCAGCATGATATCCCCACCTCTGTTCTACAGAGCTCAGAGATTCCAACACTGAAGTGCCAGACAAGCTCAGGAATGGTTCAGCTCCGAAAGTATGGGTGACTGTACGAGCAGGGGGCCAGTGAGCCAGGCTCTCTAAGCACCCAGGCCCTGCCTCCGAATTTCCCCCTCTCATTCCGTTAGTCATCAGATAAAGAGACGCTGCTGTCTTCATTTTACTAAGACTCAGGGGATCATAGACCTCTGCAGGATCAGAGTGACCAGGGGCAGGAGCTGGCCTTCAAACTTGGGCCAGCTGGATCTAAAGTTTATTCCTCTGAACCTAAGGGCTCCTCTGTGGAGGCTGAGCCTACAGGTGAGAAGGTGCAAGCGTGCAGGAGGGTGTGGTGTGGTGGGGGCACATCCCTGGAAGAGGATGGTAGGTCACGGCTCTTGTAGACATTTCTGGAGCCCACAAAAAAGAGAACTGTGTTTTGCAGAACCTTCTCTCCTCAACCAGGAGGGGAGAAAACCGCCCTGGACTGGATGCCATGAGGCCTGGCTCATTCCGGCTCTGCAACTGGTAGCCATGTACATTTAGGGCCCCCTCTCTGAGCCTCTGTTGTCTTGTAAGAACAGCGACCTTAAAACTTGTTCCCAGGCTTGTGGGATTGTTTCTCTCACAGTCTGGCTCTCAACTTTACATTTGGAAGCCTCTTAGCTGGAGCCCCTCCCACACTGGACAAATTCTAGGTGCAAACCAAGGCAATTACTGGGTGATTAGGTGTCTTGTAGGTGTCACGGCTGGTAGCAGGGCCACACCTCCTTCTGAATTCTGACTGTCCTGCCTAGGAGTGTCCCAACACTTGCCTTGTTAATGTGGGTCTGGTTGGCTGCTCAAAACATTGTCCTGACGGTCCACACACCACCAAGCAGAGGAAGCAAGGAGTCGGGCAGCCCTGTCATGGCAGGTGAGTGGGCAGGGCCTGGGGGCCTCGGGGCACCAGGCCCATGAGAGGAACTTTGGGAAATAGGTGTTTGTGGAAAGACACTTGGGTCACTGCTTCTTAGCACCGTGGTGCTGGCCAGTCCATGGGCTATTCTCTCATGTTCATAAGGATGCAGAGGCCCAGAGACAGTAAGAGCCTGCCGCAACCACCCAGCAAGCAAGTCCTTCCTGAACTGGGGCCAGACCTCCCCAACACATCCTGTGGAACTGACTGGAGGAGGGGGAGCAGAAAGGGAAGTGTAGAAGGTCTGAAATTTTCTCACACTCTGTGTACATTACAAGGATCCAGAAGCATGTCTGGGCAGGCTGGGGGTTGTGGGCTGGGTGATCCTCTTCTAATCCCCACTCCAGAGAGCTGAGGGTGAGTGCAGTTATAGCCCAGATGAAAAGAGCAATATGAGTGTGAACAAGAGAATTTGCCCTTGGTGCCTCCACTTTTCTCATCTGTAAAATGGGTATTATAATTCAAATCATCTCACAGGCCTGCAGTGAGGAACTTATGCGCCCAAGTATTGACATCCCCAGCAGTATCTCATGTGGGGCCTTGTCAACATAACACTCAGAAAATGTGCCTCCCCCTGGGGCCCCAGTACAGTGAGAGGTAAATTCCCTGCCTTCCCCAGGAATATGTCTTTTAGTTAATAATTACTTTGTACCTGCTCTGTGCTGGGAGCTGGGCTCCAGTGATGAGCAGGTCAGCGAAAGCAGGGAGCCTATTTTCACAGGTTTTTAAAAGATGTTTCTATTTTCGATTATTCAATATTGTGTAACAGTTATATGAATCAAGTCCTATTTACTCTTTGACTTTCAAGGCTGGTATTTTAATTTCCTTATCATATTTGAACTTCCACTTTTTACTGTTGCTTGGCAATTGGGAACATTACTGGCATCCTGGGCCCTTCTGGCTCCTGGGAAGGTCTGCTCTCTGATGACCAGGCCTTGCTATCCCAGGCTTCAGTTTCAAGAGCTGGGGCGGCTTCTCCCTTTAGTCCTTCCTGGGTGAGAGATACTGGTTTTGTTTCCTTCAAGATGTATATTTTGGGACTCACCTAGAGGTCCCTCTTCCCTCAGTATTTAGCATACTATCAGCCTTAAATCTGGCCAAGTTTAACTGCTGAGAAAGGATCCTTCTGTGAGCAAAGTTGGGGACTGGGGGCTCCATGTCAGGTCATTACTAACTTGCTGGGTGATAGTTCCTCTCTCTGAACCTCGATTTCTCCACCTGTAAAATATCAAGGTTCGACCCATCATGCCTAGTGTATAAGTTGACTAGTAGGTTGAATTCAATTCCCCAATCTTTTGGGTCCTTCTGGCTTCTTGGGAACCTGCTCCTGAGAGTGGTAGGCCAAGCCTACTATGCAATCTGGGTAAGAAAGACTGAGGCCTCAGACCCTGGTCTAAAGTCTGTGGCCTGCAGCTTCTCCTCCTCTCACCCTCCTTCATACTGTCCCTGACAGACATCACTAGCTAATGCCAGAGCTCTTCCCTACAAGAGCCTGATGTGGCCCCAGAATTCTCAACATAGCTCTTCAGGTAGTCCCTGCCAGTTGATTAGCAAATGAAATTAGACCTTTCTGTCATTTTGAATTACAATAATCTTTCAGCTCAGAAATTCTAAGGATATTCTATGTGGGATTGTCTGTCTGGGACACTGGGTTGGAGTTGATGTGCCACTGCCTACTGATGAGAGAGAGGTCAGCAGCTTCTGAGGTCAGCAACTCCTCAATCCCTTAGTGTGAAGGTCAGGCACTCATAATGCACAGTAAGGATAGAGTCATAATGAGACCCATTAAAAGCCAATTATGTGGAGTCCAGAGTCTGGGAAATGGTGACGGCTTTAGCAGAGACTCCTGGGTTTGGTCCCACTGGGTTCCATCCCCTGGCTGGAACAGAGATCCAGGGAGCAGAGCATCATCAGCTGCTTGATGTCACCCAAGGGAAAGAGGAAAAACAGCTGGGGTGGGCTGCGGTTGGCAGGCAATCCTCTGCACACGGACCCTTCTTTCTAAGTGGAACTCTTTCTTAGGCCAGCTGGTGAGCAAGTGAGCTGGGAAGCAGAAGGTGAGGTTGGCAGGGGAGGGAGTGGTAGGTGTGCCTTGAATGCCTGTATAATGGTTGTGGGCTTGATGGCTCTTGAGCAGGGGAAATGACATGCTGATCCCCAGGCAACAGGGAAATCCCTTCTCTCACTGACCCTCATTTTCTCCATAGTAACAGGTTGGATGAAACAGTTGAAAATGTTCTCGGGTTCTTGGAGCCATGAAGTAATTTAAGCAAGAGGTGAAGAGGGAACAAAAAGAAAAACAATGTGTGTAGGAATTGGGAGAAGAGGGCCAAAGTGGTAGGGGAGAAAGGAAGAGGTGATGATATAAAACCTCATCTACAGATCTCTAAACTGTGAACCAAGCACTGTGCTAAGTACCTTATAAGTAAGGAGACCACTCACCTGGCTGAAGCATGTTGTCCTAGGGTGTTTATTAACGGCTCCTCCTTTCACTCTCAGAATTTACAGATTTCGGTAATGCATTTCCCCATTACCCTATTTAATCATTTCCTCCCCCAAAATCCTATGAGGAAAGTATTGTTATTGGCACTTTTCAAGTAAGGAAATCTGTACTTCAGAAAGCGAAAGTGAAGTCGTTCAGTTGTGTCCGACTCTTTGCAACCCCGTGGACTATAGCCCACCAGGCTCCTCTGTCCATGAGATTCTCCAGGCAAGAATACTGGAGTGGGATGCCTTTTCCTTCTCCAGGGGATCTTCCCAACCCAGGGTTCGAACTCAGGTCTCCCACATTGTGGGCAGATGCTTTAACCTCTGAGCCACCACTGCCTGCCAAGTGAAAGTAGTGAAGTCGCTCAGTCATGTCCAACTCTTTGCGACCCTATGGACTGTAGCCTACCAGGCTCCTCAGTCCATGGAATTTTCCAGGCAAGAGTACTGGAGTGGGTTGCCATTTCCTTTCCAGGGGATCTTCCCAGCACAGGGATTGAACCCAGGTCTCCCACACTGCAGGCCAGACGCTTTACTGTCTGAGCCACCAAGGAAGCCACTTCAGAAAGGTCTACTAATTTATCCAGAGTCACATAGCCAATAAGTGAAAGATTCAGAATTGTGTTGATTATCAGAACCCTGGAATGGCAGCCAGGAGTTCTTGTGCAAATATAACAATAATAATATGATGAATAACATGCACATTTACTGAGCACCTCGTATGTGCTTTTCTAATTATTCTGTGTGAGTTATTTCATTTAATCCTCACCACCCAAGGAGGCAGCTATTATCACCACCATTTTCATCTGGAAACTGAAGTTCAGAAAGGGTCAGTCACCTGCCTCAGGTCACACAGCTGGCAAGTGGTAAAGTTTTTATTTAAATTCAGCTGTGTGCCTCTGAAATCAGGCTCCTAACCACTATGCAGTGTGGGAAGGAAAGCTAAGAGAGGAAGGTGGGATGGAGAAGGGAAAGAGGGCCACAGAGGGAAGGAAGTCTGAAAGGAAGGGCAGGCTTTGAAATGTGACAGCTTGAGATGGAGGGATTATGGATGGGTGGGGAAGCTGGGGCATGCGCAGGTAGAGAGGCACGGATGCTGATCCTTGAGGCCGTGCTAGGAAGCTGTGAGCATCAGCTGTTCTTATCCCAGCCATTCATTCTCCAGCCAAGTTCACCAAGCACCCACTATTCCCTGGGCCCTGAGCCAGGCTCTAACAACCCACAGAGAATGAGACCCAGACCCTGCCTTCATGGGGCTTACCTTTCAGTGGAGGAGAGAAATGTGTAGGCAAACAGCTATAATCCCACTGCCCTGATGATTTTCTGAAGACAGAAACTTACATCTCAGAGAGGAAAATTCAAGCTGAGCACATGGAGGAGGTAATCACTGAGTTTATTTTGATGGGGGCCCAGAAATCCTCCAACATATACATCTATCTCCCTGCTTCGGGCTGCCCTGTACATAGAACTCCCCTCCCCTGAGTCCATCAGTCCCCATGAGGGCTGGGGAGGACTCTCCTAGGGAAGAATTGGCTGTAACTTCAGACCTGCTGCTTTCTCCCTGTAGGGTCCTGGCCCCCAGCCCTGACCATCAGCCCACCAGGTCACGGGAGAGTAACGGTGACCAGTACAGGTGACTTAGATCATCTAAGTAGCAGCTCCAGGGACGGATCACCCAGGGACCAGATCTGTAACCTCCTGCTGCTACTGCTAAGTCGCTTCAGTCGCGTCTGACTCTGTGCGACCCCATAGACAGCAGCCCACCAGGCTCCCCTATCCCTGGGATTCTCCAGGAAAGAACACTGGAGTGGGTTGCCATTTCCTTCTCCAATGCATGAAAGTGAAAAGTGAAAGTGAAGTTGCTCAGTCGTGTCTGACTCTTCGTGACCCCATATACTGTAGCCTACCAGGCTCCTCTGTTCATGGGATTTTCCAGGCAAGAGTACTGGAGTGGGGTGCCATTGGGCAAATGTAGAAGGTAGAGGTGACAGGTCAGGACTTCTCAGTAATAGCACTATAAAATCATCAAGGGACAATTGGAACAGGCGTGTTCTGTGGGGGTAAGAGTAAGAGTGGGGACAAGTGGGGAGAAATTGTAAGAAAACAAACCTTGGTTCAGCAGAAGGAAAGACTTCTTAACATCGGGGCAGCAGACGAGCCACCTCTTGTATGTATGAAGCTGGAACTATGATCAAGTTTCCATTGAGAATTTGGCTGAGGGAATTGATCTGGGCAAGAAGTTGTGAGAGAGACAGTCTCTGAGGTTTGAGGATAGTGATGACAGCAGTTCTTACTCACCAACCCCAAATACACCCCACTCATGCACCCCACTCCCCACGATGAGCCTACAGATGCCCCTAGGCTGGTGGAAGCCAGTTTGGGCTGTGACAGGGAAAGAGGATGCTGAGATGGACTCCTCAGGGCTTGAACCCATGACCCAAGGTCCAGGAACACTCACCATAGATGTGTATAAGAGACAGGGTGAGAAGGTGCAAGCGTGCAGGAGGGTGTGGTGTGGTGGGGGCACATCCCTGGAAGAGGATGGTAGGTCACGGCTCTTGTAGACATTTCTGGAGCCCACAAAAAAGAGAACTGTGTTTTGCAGAACCTTCTCTCCTCAACCAGGAGGGGAGAAAACCGCCCTGGACTGGATGCCATGAGGCCTGGCTCATTCCGGCTCTGCAACTGGTAGCCATGTACATTTAGGGCCCCCTCTCTGAGCCTCTGTTGTCTTGTAAGAACAGCAGACCTTAAAACTTGTTCCCAGGCTTGTGGGATTGTTTCTCTCACAGTCTGGCTCTCAACTTTACATTTGGAAGCCTCTTAGCTGGAGCCCCTCCCACACTGGACAAATTCTAGGTGCAAACCAAGGCAATTACTGGGTGATTAGGTGTCTTGTAGGTGTCACGGCTGGTAGCAGGGCCACACCTCCTTCTGAATTCTGACTGTCCTGCCTAGGAGTGTCCCAACACTTGCCTTGTTAATGTGGGTCTGGTTGGCTGCTCAAAACATTGTCCTGACGGTCCACACACCACCAAGCAGAGGAAGCAAGGAGTCGGGCAGCCCTGTCATGGCAGGTGAGTGGGCAGGGCCTGGGGGCCTCGGGGCACCAGGCCCATGAGAGGAACTTTGGGAAATAGGTGTTTGTGGAAAGACACTTGGGTCACTGCTTCTTAGCACCGTGGTGCTGGCCAGTCCATGGGCTATTCTCTCATGTTCATAAGGATGCAGAGGCCCAGAGACAGTAAGAGCCTGCCGCAACCACCCAGCAAGCAAGTCCTTCCTGAACTGGGGCCAGACCTCCCCAACACATCCTGTGGAACTGACTGGAGGAGGGGGAGCAGAAAGGGAAGTGTAGAAGGTCTGAAATTTTCTCACACTCTGTGTACATTACAAGGATCCAGAAGCATGTCTGGGCAGGCTGGGGGTTGTGGGCTGGGTGATCCTCTTCTAATCCCCACTCCAGAGAGCTGAGGGTGAGTGCAGTTATAGCCCAGATGAAAAGAGCAATATGAGTGTGAACAAGAGAATTTGCCCTTGGTGCCTCCACTTTTCTCATCTGTAAAATGGGTATTATAATTCAAATCATCTCACAGGCCTGCAGTGAGGAACTTATGCGCCCAAGTATTGACATCCCCAGCAGTATCTCATGTGGGGCCTTGTCAACATAACACTCAGAAAATGTGCCTCCCCCTGGGGCCCCAGTACAGTGAGAGGTAAATTCCCTGCCTTCCCCAGGAATATGTCTTTTAGTTAATAATTACTTTGTACCTGCTCTGTGCTGGGAGCTGGGCTCCAGTGATGAGCAGGTCAGCGAAAGCAGGGAGCCTATTTTCACAGGTTTTTAAAAGATGTTTCTATTTTCGATTATTCAATATTGTGTAACAGTTATATGAATCAAGTCCTATTTACTCTTTGACTTTCAAGGCTGGTATTTTAATTTCCTTATCATATTTGAACTTCCACTTTTTACTGTTGCTTGGCAATTGGGAACATTACTGGCATCCTGGGCCCTTCTGGCTCCTGGGAAGGTCTGCTCTCTGATGACCAGGCCTTGCTATCCCAGGCTTCAGTTTCAAGAGCTGGGGCGGCTTCTCCCTTTAGTCCTTCCTGGGTGAGAGATACTGGTTTTGTTTCCTTCAAGATGTATATTTTGGGACTCACCTAGAGGTCCCTCTTCCCTCAGTATTTAGCATACTATCAGCCTTAAATCTGGCCAAGTTTAACTGCTGAGAAAGGATCCTTCTGTGAGCAAAGTTGGGGACTGGGGGCTCCATGTCAGGTCATTACTAACTTGCTGGGTGATAGTTCCTCTCTCTGAACCTCGATTTCACCACCTGTAAAATATCAAGGTTCGACCCATCATGCCTAGTGTATAAGTTGACTAGTAGGTTGAATTCAATTCCCCAATCTTTTGGGTCCTTCTGGCTTCTTGGGAACCTGCTCCTGAGAGTGGTAGGCCAAGCCTACTATGCAATCTGGGTAAGAAAGACTGAGGCCTCAGACCCTGGTCTAAAGTCTGTGGCCTGCAGGCTTCTCCTCCTCTCACCCTCCTTCATACTGTCCCTGACAGACATCACTAGCTAATGCCAGAGCTCTTCCCTACAAGAGCCTGATGTGGCCCCAGAATTCTCAACATAGCTCTTCAGGTAGTCCCTGCCAGTTGATTAGCAAATGAAATTAGACCTTTCTGTCATTTTGAATTACAATAATCTTTCAGCTCAGAAATTCTAAGGATATTCTATGTGGGATTGTCTGTCTGGGACACTGGGTTGGAGTTGATGTGCCACTGCCTACTGATGAGAGAGAGGTCAGCAGCTTCTGAGGTCAGCAACTCCTCAATCCCTTAGTGTGAAGGTCAGGCACTCATAATGCACAGTAAGGATAGAGTCATAATGAGACCCATTAAAAGCCAATTATGTGGAGTCCAGAGTCTGGGAAATGGTGACGGCTTTAGCAGAGACTCCTGGGTTTGGTCCCACTGGGTTCCATCCCCTGGCTGGAACAGAGATCCAGGGAGCAGAGCATCATCAGCTGCTTGATGTCACCCAAGGGAAAGAGGAAAAACAGCTGGGGTGGGCTGCGGTTGGCAGGCAATCCTCTGCACACGGACCCTTCTCTCTAAGTGGAACTCTTTCTTAGGCCAGCTGGTGAGCAAGTGAGCTGGGAAGCAGAAGGTGAGGTTGGCAGGGGAGGGAGTGGTAGGTGTGCCTTGAATGCCTGTATAATGGTTGTGGGCTTGATGGCTCTTGAGCAGGGGAAATGACATGCTGATCCCCAGGCAACAGGGAAATCCCTTCTCTCACTGACCCTCATTTTCTCCATAGTAACAGGTTGGATGAAACAGTTGAAAATGTTCTCGGGTTCTTGGAGCCATGAAGTAATTTAAGCAAGAGGTGAAGAGGGAACAAAAAGAAAAACAATGTGTGTAGGAATTGGGAGAAGAGGGCCAAAGTGGTAGGGGAGAAAGGAAGAGGTGATGATATAAAACCTCATCTACAGATCTCTAAACTGTGAACCAAGCACTGTGCTAAGTACCTTATAAGTAAGGAGACCACTCACCTGGCTGAAGCATGTTGTCCTAGGGTGTTTATTAACGGGTCTTTCACTCTCAGAATTTACAGATTTTGGTAATGCATTTCCCCATTACCCTATTTAATCATTTCCTCCCCCAAAATCCTATGAGGAAAGTATTGTTATTGGCACTTTTCAAGTAAGGAAATCTGTACTTCAGAAAGCGAAAGTGAAGTCGTTCAGTTGTGTCCGACTCTTTGCAACCCCGTGGACTATAGCCCACCAGGCTCCTCTGTCCATGAGATTCTCCAGGCAAGAATACTGGAGTGGGATGCCTTTTCCTTCTCCAGGGGATCTTCCCAACCCAGGGTTCGAACTCAGGTCTCCCACATTGTGGGCAGATGCTTTAACCTCTGAGCCACCACTGCCTGCCAAGTGAAAGTAGTGAAGTCGCTCAGTCATGTCCAACTCTTTGCGACCCTATGGACTGTAGCCTACCAGGCTCCTCAGTCCATGGAATTTTCCAGGCAAGAGTACTGGAGTGGGTTGCCATTTCCTTTCCAGGGGATCTTCCCAGCACAGGGATTGAACCCAGGTCTCCCACACTGCAGGCCAGACGCTTTACTGTCTGAGCCACCAAGGAAGCCACTTCAGAAAGGTCTACTAATTTATCCAGAGTCACATAGCCAATAAGTGAAAGATTCAGAATTGTGTTGATTATCAGAACCCTGGAATGGCAGCCAGGAGTTCTTGTGCAAATATAACAATAATAATATGATGAATAACATGCACATTTACTGAGCACCTCGTATGTGCTTTTCTAATTATTCTGTGTGAGTTATTTCATTTAATCCTCACCACCCAAGGAGGCAGCTATTATCACCACCATTTTCATCTGGAAACTGAAGTTCAGAAAGGGTCAGTCACCTGCCTCAGGTCACACAGCTGGCAAGTGGTAAAGTTTTTATTTAAATTCAGCTGTGTGCCTCTGAAATCAGGCTCCTAACCACTATGCAGTGTGGGAAGGAAAGCTAAGAGAGGAAGGTGGGATGGAGAAGGGAAAGAGGGCCACAGAGGGAAGGAAGTCTGAAAGGAAGGGCAGGCTTTGAAATGTGACAGCTTGAGATGGAGGGATTATGGATGGGTGGGGAAGCTGGGGCATGCGCAGGTAGAGAGGCACGGATGCTGATCCTTGAGGCCGTGCTAGGAAGCTGTGAGCATCAGCTGTTCTTATCCCAGCCATTCATTCTCCAGCCAAGTTCACCAAGCACCCACTATTCCCTGGGCCCTGAGCCAGGCTCTAACAACCCACAGAGAATGAGACCCAGACCCTGCCTTCATGGGGCTTACCTTTCAGTGGAGGAGAGAAATGTGTAGGCAAACAGCTATAATCCCACTGCCCTGATGATTTTCTGAAGACAGAAACTTACATCTCAGAGAGGAAAATTCAAGCTGAGCACATGGAGGAGGTAATCACTGAGTTTATTTTGATGGGGGCCCAGAAATCCTCCAACATATACATCTATCTCCCTGCTTCGGGCTGCCCTGTACATAGAACTCCCCTCCCCTGAGTCCATCAGTCCCCATGAGGGCTGGGGAGGACTCTCCTAGGGAAGAATTGGCTGTAACTTCAGACCTGCTGCTTTCTCCCTGTAGGGTCCTGGCCCCCAGCCCTGACCATCAGCCCACCAGGTCACGGGAGAGTAATGGTGACCAGTACAGGTGACTTAGATCATCTAAGTAGCAGCTCCAGGGACGGATCACCCAGGGACCAGATCTGTAACCTCCTGCTGCTACTGCTAAGTCGCTTCAGTCGCGTCTGACTCTGTGCAACCCCATAGACAGCAGCCCACCAGGCTCCCCTATCCCTGGGATTCTCCAGGAAAGAACACTGGAGTGGGTTGCCATTTCCTTCTCCAATGCATGAAAGTGAAAAGTGA
This sequence comes from Madoqua kirkii, assembly GCA_006408675.1. NCBI lineage: Eukaryota > Metazoa > Chordata > Mammalia > Artiodactyla > Bovidae > Madoqua > Madoqua kirkii. The sequence goes on along the minus strand of SJYC01004834.1, from coordinate 27,949 downwards.
AAGTGAAGTTGCTCAGTCGTGTCTGACTCTTCGTGACCCCATATACTGTAGCCTACCAGGCTCCTCTGTTCATGGGATTTTCCAGGCAAGAGTACTGGAGTGGGGTGCCATTGGGCAAATGTAGAAGGTAGAGGTGACAGGTCAGGACTTCTCAGTAATAGCACTATAAAATCATCAAGGGACAATTGGAACAGGCGTGTTCTGTGGGGGTAAGAGTAAGAGTGGGGACAAGTGGGGAGAAATTGTAAGAAAACAAACCTTGGTTCAGCAGAAGGAAAGACTTCTTAACATCGGGGCAGCAGACGAGCCACCTCTTGTGTATGTATGAAGCTGGAACTATGATCAAGTTTCCATTGAGAATTTGGCTGAGGGAATTGATCTGGGCAAGAAGTTGTGAGAGAGACAGTCTCTGAGGTTTGAGGATAGTGATGACAGCAGTTCTTACTCACCAACCCCAAATACACCCCACTCATGCACCCCACTCCCCACGATGAGCCTACAGATGCCCCTAGGCTGGTGGAAGCCAGTTTGGGCTGTGACAGGGAAAGAGGATGCTGAGATGGACTCCTCAGGGCTTGAACCCATGACCCAAGGTCCAGGAACACTCACCATAGATGTGTATAAGAGACAGGGTGAGAAGGTGCAAGCGTGCAGGAGGGTGTGGTGTGGTGGGGGCACATCCCTGGAAGAGGATGGTAGGTCACGGCTCTTGTAGACATTTCTGGAGCCCACAAAAAAGAGAACTGTGTTTTGCAGAACCTTCTCTCCTCAACCAGGAGGGGAGAAAACCGCCCTGGACTGGATGCCATGAGGCCTGGCTCATTCCGGCTCTGCAACTGGTAGCCATGTACATTTAGGGCCCCCTCTCTGAGCCTCTGTTGTCTTGTAAGAACAGCAGACCTTAAAACTTGTTCCCAGGCTTGTGGGATTGTTTCTCTCACAGTCTGGCTCTCAACTTTACATTTGGAAGCCTCTTAGCTGGAGCCCCTCCCACACTGGACAAATTCTAGGTGCAAACCAAGGCAATTACTGGGTGATTAGGTGTCTTGTAGGTGTCACGGCTGGTAGCAGGGCCACACCTCCTTCTGAATTCTGACTGTCCTGCCTAGGAGTGTCCCAACACTTGCCTTGTTAATGTGGGTCTGGTTGGCTGCTCAAAACATTGTCCTGACGGTCCACACACCACCAAGCAGAGGAAGCAAGGAGTCGGGCAGCCCTGTCATGGCAGGTGAGTGGGCAGGGCCTGGGGGCCTCGGGGCACCAGGCCCATGAGAGGAACTTTGGGAAATAGGTGTTTGTGGAAAGACACTTGGGTCACTGCTTCTTAGCACCGTGGTGCTGGCCAGTCCATGGGCTATTCTCTCATGTTCATAAGGATGCAGAGGCCCAGAGACAGTAAGAGCCTGCCGCAACCACCCAGCAAGCAAGTCCTTCCTGAACTGGGGCCAGACCTCCCCAACACATCCTGTGGAACTGACTGGAGGAGGGGGAGCAGAAAGGGAAGTGTAGAAGGTCTGAAATTTTCTCACACTCTGTGTACATTACAAGGATCCAGAAGCATGTCTGGGCAGGCTGGGGGTTGTGGGCTGGGTGATCCTCTTCTAATCCCCACTCCAGAGAGCTGAGGGTGAGTGCAGTTATAGCCCAGATGAAAAGAGCAATATGAGTGTGAACAAGAGAATTTGCCCTTGGTGCCTCCACTTTTCTCATCTGTAAAATGGGTATTATAATTCAAATCATCTCACAGGCCTGCAGTGAGGAACTTATGCGCCCAAGTATTGACATCCCCAGCAGTATCTCATGTGGGGCCTTGTCAACATAACACTCAGAAAATGTGCCTCCCCCTGGGGCCCCAGTACAGTGAGAGGTAAATTCCCTGCCTTCCCCAGGAATATGTCTTTTAGTTAATAATTACTTTGTACACTGACTCTGTGCAACCCCATAGACAGCAGCCCACCAGGCTCCCCTATCCCTGGGATTCTCCAGGAAAGAACACTGGAGTGGGTTGCCATTTCCTTCTCCAATGCATGAAAGTGAAAAGTGAAAGTGAAGTTGCTCAGTCGTGTCTGACTCTTCGTGACCCCATATACTGCAGCCTACCAGGCTCCTCTGTTCATGGGATTTTCCAGGCAAGAGTACTGGAGTGGGGTGCCATTGGGCAAATGTAGAAGGTAGAGGTGACAGGTCAGGACTTCTCAGTAATAGCACTATAAAATCATCAAGGGACAATTGGAACAGGCGTGTTCTGTGGGGGTAAGAGTAAGAGTGGGGACAAGTGGGGAGAAATTGTAAGAAAACAAACCTTGGTTCAGCAGAAGGAAAGACTTCTTAACATCGGGGCAGCAGACGAGCCACCTCTTGTGTATGTATGAAGCTGGAACTATGATCAAGTTTCCATTGAGAATTTGGCTGAGGGAATTGATCTGGGCAAGAAGTTGTGAGAGAGACAGTCTCTGAGGTTTGAGGATAGTGATGACAGCAGTTCTTACTCACCAACCCCAAATACACCCCACTCATGCACCCCACTCCCCACGATGAGCCTACAGATGCCCCTAGGCTGGTGGAAGCCAGTTTGGGCTGTGACAGGGAAAGAGGATGCTGAGATGGACTCCTCAGGGCTTGAACCCATGACCCAAGGTCCAGGAACACTCACCATATCCTAAGCACTCCCCCCCCCCCACCAAGCAGCCCTGAGGCATGCTGGAGATAATTATCACATAATAGCCTCATCCCCTGCTCCTGACTCATCTTCTGGAGAAAAAAAAAAAAAAAACAGCAGCAGTTGCATTCTGTTCCAGCCTGTCCTCACAGAGGAAGTGGCTTGGTTTCATAGGCTGTGGCTCCAATCTGCCCTCAAGCAGGAAGCCCTTCTTTTCTCTGAGTCTCAGTTTCTGTCAATAAAATGGAAACCTGGGCTTCTCGTGGCCCTTCCAGCTTTGCTGGTATTAGATTAGACAACCTTATGTAGAAGGTAAATGGAGTTTCTTCCTGTGTCTTCAGACTAAACAGAGACCATCTGAGCTCAAATTTCTGGGGCCTCAGTGATCTGTTCTGCCCAAGAGCTACTGGACTCACCTCATGTGAAGGCTTCAGTTCTGCTTTCAAGTGGGAGAATGGGCCAGCTTCTGGGGAAGTCCCTGGCACTAGTGTTGGGCTCCTGACTCGTGGGGTTGCTGCTGAACATTGGTCCTGCCCAGTCTTCACTCACTCACCACAGTGGTGCCTGCAGGAGCTCTCGAACTGGGACACATGTCAGTGTGTAAGTCCCCTTATGTTCAGTCATTACCCCCAAATCATGATGTCAGCCTAAGCCTGCCAGCTGAGGTCAAGCAAGAGTAGCTCTTCTATGAGTCCCAGGCCTGAGTTTGAGACGGTAGCACCAGCCCAGCTGCTCACAAGTAGAGAGCAGTTAGAAGGCTGGTGCCATCTAGACAAGAGAGATATCAGCTAGCTTGGCCCAGGCTAGTGGTGGAGATGGGGACCTGTGATGAACTGGGGACAGGCTGTAGAGGTGGGAGTTAGAGTCTGTTACAGTCGTGTCTGACTCTTTTGCAACCCCATGGACAGTACCAGGCTCCTATGTCCATGAAATTTTCCAAGTAACAGTACTGGAGCCATTTCCTACTTCAGGGGATCTTCCTCACCCAGGGATCAAACCCACATCTCCTGCGTGTCTTACATTGCAGGCAGCTTCTTTATGCACTGAGCCTTTGGGGTATGCAGTGGAGTGGTAAAGAATCTGCCAGCCAGTGAAGGAAATGCAAGGGACACAGTTTCAATCCCTGGGTGAGGAAGATCCCCTGGAGAAGGAAATGGCAACCCACTATAGTATTCTTGCTTGGAAAATTCTATGGACAGAGGAAGTTGGCAGGTTATAGTCGATGGGGTTGCAAAAGAGTCAGACACAACTGAGCACACACCTTTGGAGGTGGTGCCATTTGAGCTTGATGGTGATTTGGATGAGGGATGTCAGAGCAAGGGGGAATCAAAGAAGATTCTTTGGTTTGGGCCTGAGCATCAGGGCAGATGGGGTGCTGTCTACCAAGAAGCATGAGAGCGTGGATTTGAGGGTCAGGGAGGAAGAAATCAAGAGTTCTGCTTTGAGCACATTAGATTGGATTTGCCTAGAAGACCACCAGATGGAGACTGCAAGTAGATGATTGATATATTGTTTGGATTTCAAAGAAGTCAGAGTAGAGATGTAAACCTGGGCAACATCAGCTGCCAACCTCAATCAAGACAAATTCATTTTATCAAAAAACTTCCAGTAATATTGAACTGCAAAAGGAAGAGCTTAGGGACCTCGCTTCTTTTCCTCCTGAGATCCTCCTTGTTGTAAATGCACCTGCCACCTGTATAGTTCATATACCAAGCAGGACTTAGGGGAGCCATCTGTCCCAGGCCACACAGGCTCTGCATGCCTTACCCCAGAGAAGGGGGTACCTGGTGCCCAAAGACAGGTGTAAGCAATGGAAGCCACTCAAGGGAATTTATTCCAAATAAAATCTGTTCTAAGCTGACTTTCTCTCTCCACCTCTTGAAGTGGAGAAAACATGACTAAAGTGACTTGGCAACAGCAGCAGCACCACCACCAATGTAATGCGGCCGTGACGGGTCAAGACAAAAAAGAGCACCCCATAATCCTGTGTGAAACCAGACAAAAGCACGAATGTTGTCCACACCCCAGAATGAGTAAACACCCCTGTATTCTGGATAATGAGTGCGGCTACTCCACCGACAGCTTCGGCCTCCATTCGTCCCTCCCACCTTCTACATAAGAATAATTAAGATAAACATAGACTTGTCTTGCTTCCTGACAGCATCCAGTCCAGATCAAAGCCCTGCTTCCTTCCACTCTCACCCAAACCACCTAAAAACAGCCCAAATCCCACAGTAAGCCCTCTCCAGGACCCCCTTCCTGAGGCGTTTCCTGGTTCCCCGGGGGGTTGGAGCTTTCTCACCGCCACGAGACTAGTTCAACTTCTACTGTGTCCCTGGTGGTCTGTGGCTCAAGAGCTTTGACAGAAAGGGATATAAAATTTCAGCATTCGTTATTCAACATAATAAATAAGGGAAAATATTAGTGAAGCTTCCAATTTATCTATATCTGCATGTGTTTATATGTTTGCAGGCACTGGGGCAACAGGTAACACTATTTCTTCAGTGGGTCGTGAAGGTCAGGAAAGCCAGCGGATCAGTGGTCCAAAGTAGCAAACCAGCTCACAGACTCAGCTCTGGCCTGAGTCTGACTGTGTGCCCTTTGGAAAGTGGCTTCACTTCCCTTGACCCCGGTATCTTCATTCATCCCAGACATGTTCGTTGAGTACCTTCCAGAGATGAGCACACTCTGCCTTGCTGTTTCAGCTCTCAGACAAGTGGCTTTATGGTCTATCTGATGCTATGTAATTTGCATTTTTGTCCCTTTTGTTGCTGATTTTTGCTGTTTAAAATGATTCCATGTTTAGCTCTGAAGTGCTGTCCAGTATTCCTAAGCTCAGGAAGGTGTGACATGCCTTATGGAGAAAACACATGTGTTGGATAAGCTTTGTTCAGACATTAATTACACTGCTGTTGTCATGAGTTCAATATTAATGAACAACAATTTACTAAATAAGGTGTGTTTAAACAGAAACACATAAAACAAGGTTATGTTTTGTTCAGTTGATGAAAAAGTTGTGACCAGAGGCTCACAGGAACAAAGCCTTGTATTTTCACCCAGGAACAATGGTTCAATACTGGCTAGTTCAGAGCTTAGCCCAGTGGACATCAACCCAGACTTAGTTAGTTCATGAACACTCTAGAACAACCAAGAATAACTACTTCTGGTACACCAGAAACTACTGTACCTGGTAAATAGTGACTCCAAGAGCAAATGACAGGCAGGCTGCAGCTGCCAGTAGGCGAGCCAGGCGTGAATGGGAAATTCAAGAGCTGCGGCCCATCTCCCTGTGCTCTCCCTGCCCAGGGCTCAGAGTCACTGAGGTGGACTGGCAGCGGCTGAGCAACGGCACTGTGCACCACACCCAGGAGTACCCCGGCCCCGAGCTGGTGGTCCGCAGGGGCCAGAGGTTCACCTTCGCACTGGAGCTGAACAGACCCCTGGAGAGCGAGGAGACCCTCATCTTCACCGTGGAGACAGGTACCTGACTGGTCAGTGCGTTCTGCTGCTAATCTGCAGTCTTAAAGATGGGTCTGGTGACCAGCAACCTGAGACCCTGTGGTCATCAGCCCAGACTTTGCAGAAAACAAGTCCCTATAGGTGGTTTGAGCTTTCTAGGGTGGTTGGGAGGTGTTGCCAGCAGGCGGTAGGACAGGTGAGATGACAACTCTGGAATTCTATGCACACCAAGAAGTCCAGGGTCCTGGAAGGGTATGGAAGTTCCTCAAGCACTCTGTGATTTCAGAAGGCTTGTTACTTCCTCCTTGATCGGGAAAATGGGCAGGAGTCAGGACAGCCAAGGCGGACTCCACTCTGCTGCTGGCCCGCCCGCATCTTGGTCAGGTCTTCCCCACAGCAGTGTCCAGCAGCTCAGGTGCTGAAGGTTGGCCTTCCGGGCCTGTGGCTTTTCCATTTCTCCAGAGCTGAGCTTCCTGGAGCCGGCTGGCTCTCTTGACTCCCTCTCCTCTCTGCCAGGACCCCAGGCTTCTGAGGCCCTCCGCACCAAAGCCGTGTTCCAGACGTCAGAGCTGGAGCGAGGTGACACCTGGATGGCAGTGAAGGAGGCTCAGACAGAGAACACCACGACCTTCAGCCTTGCCAGCCCTCCCAATGCCATCATTGGCCGTTACCAGCTGAGTGCCAGGGTTTCCTCTCGCCGCAAACATAGTGACCGGAAGCTGGGCGAGTTTGTTCTCCTTTTCAACCCATGGTGCCCAGGTAGGAGCTCCTGAGTCTGAGGCTGAGGTTTTCCCAGAAACTGTCCTTTAGGAAAGTCTGGGAGGCAGGTTAGGGGACAGGGGGATGAGTGCTAAGGCCAGGCAAGAGCCTGGGGCCCAGGTCAGGGCAGGCCTGGGCAGAGGAAGTTGGTAGCAGACACTCCAAAGCCGCTGTGCCAGAGGGACAGGAATTAGCATGTGGAGGCCAGAGGGCAAAGATGGGGCCTAATGGCAGGAAAGACCTAAAAGTGGGTGAGTACCAGGCTTTAGCCATCAGACAGCCTTGGTTTGGTCCCAGCTTTGCTAAGTTGCTGCCTTCTGTGAGTCTCAGTTTCCTCATCTGTAATATGTGAATAAGAATAGTGTCTACCTATTAGGGTTATGGTGAGAATCCATTGAGCTAATGCTTGTAGTATGCAAGGTACATCATAAGGGGTACTGGGGTCAGTACTCTTATTAAGGGTTAAGTCAGTAAGCAGTAACTTGAATGACAATTCTTACTAATATTTAATTGGCATTAAGTCAGGTTATCCAAAGACATCAGGACTCCTAATTCTTTCCATCTGGGCCTGAGGTGGGGTTGGTCCCTGCCTGAGGAAAGACCAGCCAGGTGGAACAGGGCCTGGCCAGGGGCAGCCTGGGAGCCGGCAAGCCCCTCTTGCCTGCTCCTATTCCAGCTGCCTCTAGGCACCATCCTGCAGCTGATGCCTGATGTAGCCCCTTCCCCAGGCCGGTGAGGCCAGGGCTCCACCTTTCCATCCCTCACGCCAGGCCTGACCACTGCCTTTCAGAGGACGATGTGTTCCTGGACTCAGAGGAAGAGAGACAAGAGTATGTGCTCAACGACAGTGGGATCATCTTCCGGGGTGTGGAGAAGCGCATCCGAGCCCAAGGCTGGAACTTCGGGCAGGTCTTCAGGGGCCCAGACCAAAAGGGAACTGAGAGGCACGAGAGGCAGAAGGAGGGCTGGGGACGTGAGAAAAGTCAATGCAGGAGCCCTTCTGTGTGTCTTCTTCTTCCCGAGAGTCAGCAGGCAGTGTTTCCTTGGTTCTCTTCCATGCCATGTCTGCTGGAGCTGGAATGTCCAGCTGGAATGTCTATTACAACTAGACCGACTCTTAGACCAAGCCCACTTATCCAGTCTCACTATTAGTTGTACCAGGGCCTACACGGGGTCCTTGGGAAGGGAAGGCACATTGGGTAAACAAAAATAGCTTAGACTGGGGGCTCTCAGTCTTGAGTGTGGACAGGAAGGACACAGAGGGCTCATTAAAACATACAGGTGGCTGGGATCCATGTGCCTCCCCAACAAGCTGCTGATTCACTAGGTCTGAGGTGGCCTGAGAGTTTGTATTCCTAACCAAGTCACCAGGTGCTGCTGCTGCTGGTCTGGAACCACACTTCAAGAGCCGTCGGCTTAGATACAGTTACAATGCAAGGTTCAGTGTTGTGGGAGGGGGTGGCGTGGTCAGAATGGTATAGATGGCAGCAGAAAGAATTTAAAAGACTGTCAAGGAAAACCACCTCAGGGAATACAGAAGACTTCATGATATTGGGGTTGGGTCCCCAAAGTAGGCAGGATCTGGACAGGCAGAGGAAGAGCAGACAGAGCAATGGAGGAGGGAGGAGGGGAGCCAGGGAGAGCGGAGGTTCTGTGGAGGAGCTCTGTCTGCCTGGGCTCTGGGCAAGTAGAGAACCCTGACCCTTAGGCTGAGGGGCAGGGGTTGAAAGCACTGAGGGTTCAGGACTGGGCAGGGATGACATACCAGAAGGTTTAATCCCATCTAAGGGGTAACACTGTCTCAACATGTGGGAAAATCAGCCCAAGTTTCCCAGACCTTCCAAATCTTCAAAGATCAGAAATCTTAATTTGTATGTGAAAAATCTCCCAGTTCTTAAATGTTATCAACTAACTCAAGTGTATTTGAAAAAATCATGGGGGAAAAAGGTGATTAAGGCTGAGCATATGGTTCCAGGTAACTCTTTGAGGGAGGGTTTTTGAGACTTGGGGGTCCTCTGTGGTGTCCCTGGAGTGGGCGGGGGGCAGGAAGTGTAGGCAAGCTCCCTCGCACAACACAAATGACTGGGGGAGGTTGTGAGAGGGTCTGAAGTGTGGGTGTGACTCTGATCTCTAAGAGCAGCCTCTCTGGGGACAGTTTGAGGAGGACATCCTGAACATCTGCCTCTCCATCCTGGACCGAACCCCTAGTTACCAAGACGACCCAGCCACCGACGTGTCCCACCGCCATGACCCCATCTACATCACCAGAGCTGTCAGCGCCATGGTGAGGAGCCCTGCCATCCCTGCACACACTCTCCTTCGTAGGTCCCCAGGCCAAACCTCAGGAACAACCCTAAGATTTTTCCTGTCACCTCTTGTTTTAACCCTGTCTTGCTGCATAAAAAAACACCCCAAAACTCAGTGGTGTAAAACAACCATTTACTATGCTGACAATTTTGCAAATCAGTAATTTGCAGGAACTGGGAACCGGGCAGGGCACTGGGAAGACAGAACATCTCTGTTGCCAGATGCTTCAGCTGGGGTGTCTGAATGCCTGAAGATGTCTGGGATGGTCTGTGGGGACTATGTATCTAGGCCTTGGCTCCAGCAGTCAGTGTTTCCTTGGTTCTCCTCCATGCCATGTCCGCTGGAGCTGGAATGCCCAGGGGCTCGCTCACTTTCATGTCTGGCCCCTGGGCTGGGATGGTTGCATGAGCTGGGGCTGGCCGGGCATCACTCTGTCCCTCCATGTAGTGCCTCCATGTGACTAGGTTGGGCTTCCTCATAGCATGGCAGTCTCAGAGTAATCAGACAAAGCAGCTGGTGCCTCCCCAAGCAATCATTCTAAAAAGAAGAAGTAGAAGCTGCCAGTCTCACAAAGCCGAGGCCTGGGAACAGGCGCCGCATCACTTCTACCATGGTCCCTGGTCAAAGCAGTCGCAGGCCAGCCCAGATTCAGGCAGAGGGTACGTGGAACCCCCTTGCTGCGGGAAGAGTGCCATCTTTAGCCTGTTACAGGCCAGTGCTTCCTCCTCAGAAGGTAGCCACAGGGCCTGCTAACTCTCTCTATAGCAAGTACCTATTAAAGTCACTGCCTGGGTATCTGTGATTCCAAAAACAGATAAAACTGGTTTTTTTCATATTTGATATTCTCAGTTCCTCAAGATTTCAGAGAGATGTTGGAGCACAGAGAATCAAAAGCAGTGACCAGTCCCAAACAGATAGCATTTCAAGCCTATGGGGTATGACAGGCTTCCAAGTCAAAGGACTGAACTCGCAGGTCACCGCTTTCTAACTTTCTGTGCAATTTGAGCAAGTTCCCTAACCTCTATGCATGTCAGTTTCCTCATCTGAAAAAAAGGAAGATAATAGAATGTACATCGTAGGTTTAAAAGATTAACATAGTGTGTACTAAGCCTTTAGAACAGGGTCTGGTATCTAGTAAACATTGGCTCAGCAGTAAAGAATCTTCCTGCAGTGCAAGAGATGCGTGCAGGAGATGCGAGTTTGATCCCTGGGTCAGGAAGATCCATTGGAGAAGAAAATGGCAACCACACCAGTGTTCTTGCCAGGAAAATCCCATGGATAGAGGAGCCTGACACACTGCAATCCACAGATTGCAAAAGAGTCGGACATGACTTAGTAACTAAAAGCCACAACAACGAAGGGTCTCTATAACTAATACCACCAACAGTCCCCAAAAACAGATCACTTAAAACAAGAAATGCTCTAAAACTGTATTTGATTTTCAACAAGAGAACATCCCAAAGGAAGGTAATTGAAAATGATAAATGGCACCAAAAGGTAAGTATTTTAAGACAGCAGATGGCCCCAATTTTCAGGCAGTTTAAAAGGAAGGAGTAGCCCCAAATAAGAGAGTGGCCCAAAGTTGGAGATTTTACGATGGTGAAGTTCCTGAAGGGGGAAACCCTGCCAGAGGGTGGACTTGTGGCCTCCTCTGTCCAGGTGAACAGCAACAACGACCGGGGCGTGGTACAAGGCCAGTGGCAGGGCAAGTACGGCGGCGGCACCAGCCCTCTGCACTGGCGTGGCAGCGTGACCATTCTGCACAAGTGGTTCAAGGGCAGGTTCAAGCCAGTCAAATACGGCCAGTGCTGGGTCTTCGCTGGAGTCATGTGCACAGGTACCCCAAGAAAGAAGATCCCCAAGCCCTGGTCAACTCAACTGCATCTGGTCGCAGATATTTTTATAAGAATCCCTCCCCCACACCAAAAATATCTTTATTAGTGATGGGGAACTAGAAGATAGGTTAATGAAGAGAGAAACCAGATCCCTCATTTATGCAATTTTTGATCTTTGAGGAATCTCAGGCTCACTGAGTGCCTTTGAGAGAGTCTTGTGTTCCTGGGCCCTCAGTCCTCAGAGGCTGTTGTGGCTACTATAGGGTTATTATACAGCTTCCAAGGTCCTCTCAGTTTCAGAGCCCATCTATTCAAACGGGGGTGGCAGTGGTGACTCTCAAAGTCCCCTGAAAGAATGTCCAGGAGATGGAGGTGTTTCTGAGCCTGGAGACAGGGGTCAGCCCTGGGAGAGACAGCAAGGGGGCTGTGGCCAGACGAGAGAAGACAGGCCGCCTGCTGGGGGTGCAGACCACTCGTCCCTGAGGCTGGGTCCCAGCCTGTCCCAGAGCCTTGTGAGTGTCCTGCTCTTCAGTCCTCAGGTGCTTGGGAATCGCGACACGGGTTGTGTCCAACTTTAACTCAGCCCATGACACGGACAGGAACCTGAGTGTGGACAAGTACGTGGACTCCTTCGGGCGAACGCTGGAAGACCTGACAGAAGACAGCATGTGGTGAGCCCCCGGCTATTGGGTCCCAGGGGCACCTTGTGGCCCACCCTGATATGCAGCCCAGCTCACTGGCTCTGAGCCAGTTCTGGAAGGGGTGACAGGCACCCTGCAGAGGAGGGGTTGGTCCCCAGCAGGACGACTCTTCTTCTGAGATACAGGGGGCTCTGGACACGTAACTCAGAAGCCAAGAACGGGGCTCAAGGTTGAATGACCTTGTACCCCCAGCTCTCCACTCTGCAGGACTCTGGGCTGTCCCCTAGATTCTGGTGACGTGACTGCCTCTGCAGAGTCTGTAGCCTGCTCCTGCTCTCTGGGCTGCTTGTGCACTATGCTGTGTGGGAAACAAGCTCCTCTCTCAGCTCAAACAAAACTCTTTGCACAAAGCTTCACAAAATTCATTTTAATTTAATTTTTTAAAGTAGAAGATACATTCAGTGCCTTAATATTCAAAAGGTACCAAATGGGCTACAGTGTTTATGTCTCCCTCCCCCATTTCAAGCCTCCCCATCCTCCTGGATGCAAGGCTGAAACTAGTTTCTTACATCTCTTCAGAGAGAAGCCTTGCAGATACAGGGGCATACATATGCACATTCCCCATGCACCCCCATCTTCCCCTCCTACTTAATATCAGCAACATAATGTAATACTGTTCATTTCGCTTTACATTTAACAATCTCATATCAGTACATACAAAGTTTCCTTATTTTCATAGTGTTTTAAACTTAATAACATCATACTCGATGAGCACAGTCTATGCCAGGCCCAGTTCTAAGTGCTGCAATGCAGGTTTACCTCATTTTGTTACTCTTCTTTTTACTGTGCTTCATAGATATTGCGTTTTTCTATAAATCGAAGGTTTGTGGCAACCCTGTGTCAAGCAAGTCTATCAGCATCATTTTTTCAACAGCTTCATTAAGGTATATAGGTTGTTTTCTTAGACAGAAAGCTATTGCACACTTAATAGATGACAGCATAGTGCAAGCATAACTTTTATACACACTGGGAACCAAAAATACTTGTGTAACTCACCTTATTGCGCTATCCATGTCTCTGTAGTGGTCTGGAACTGAGTCCACTATACCTGCAAGGCATACCTGTGTACAAATTCATGTATTCCTCCAAACAACCTTGTGAGCAAGGTAGTATTGTTGTCTCTGTTTTGCAGATGAGAAAACCAAGGCACAGAGAGATCAAGTAACTTGCCTAAGGCCACACAGCTAGTGAGTGGAAGAGAAGTTACAAACCTGGCCTGCTTTTCAATTGGACAACAAAACCATTGCTTATTTAATCACCTCATGTGGCCAGACCAAACATTTGCCTTCGCAAACAAGACTTCCATGAATAACCTTGTCCAAATGTCTGTTCATACATGTGCAAATTGCCAAGAAAAACCAACTTTCTAAAGAGCAGGGGAATAGTGAAGAGCATACAGTACAGAAAGAAACAGCCAGCCTCAGCATCCCTCTTCTTAGGATGTCCTTCAGCTCCCAGGGGAGCATGCCCAAGACCCTTCCCCCCAAGCTAGTGTCCAGCCTCAGACCATCTCTCTGCCTGCCTCTCTTCTCCCCTTTTCTTCTCCTATTTTTGGTTCTTTTCACTCCCTCTCTTTGCAGTAGCACCAAAAACATTTTCGCTCTTCTCTTTATTTATGCAGAATGGACAGGCCATTCTTTTGTTACTGGGATCTCTGTTGCCATGCAGGTTATACATGTTCTCCCTTTTACTTCCAAAGGATTTTTATAATATTTTCCCAAAGAACAGTTTGGAGGCCAGCTGTAAAGACAAAAGACACCAACTCAGGCCAGTCAAGGTTTCTCTCTGCCTCTTCCTACTGCGTGATCTTGTGCAAATGGTATCACTTTTCCTAGCCTCATATTCTCATCTTTAACATAAGAAACTTAAAGCTTAAAGTCCCTATCAAGGCCTACAGAACTCTGCATAATCTGAAACCTACCTACCCTAGTGCTTGACATAGCCCAAGGACACATACTTTCTGTTCCTTGAATACACTAAGTTTTTTCTTGTCTCAAGAGCCTTTGCACATGCTGTTCCTTCCTCCTAGACCACTGTTCCCTTCTCTCATCCTATGACTAATTCTTTCTACTCTAGGTCCCACCTTAGATGTCAGTTACTTAGAGAATATCTCCAGAAGTTATTCTCTGTCTCAAGCTCCTCTCTTTCTTCACAGCATTTATTATTACTTTATTGTTTTATTAATTATCTGATTACTTAATTTTGCCTTTCCTACCTGTCTCCTTCCTTAGAATGTAAGCTGCATGAGAACAAGGATCTTCTGTCTTATTTGCTATTGCATTTTTGGACCTTGAACAACAGGATATAGTTATAGGTGATCTAGATATAGGTATAGGTATAGATATAGACATATATATGTATACATAAAGGCAGTCCTTGTAGCTATTGTCAGTTATTTCAGACCACCAATAAAGTGAATATCACAATAAAGTGAGTCACATGAATTTTTTAATCCAAAAGAGCATATAAAAGTTATGTTTACACTATAGTCTAATAGTGCAATAGCATTATGTCTAAAAAATATATATACATACCTTAGTTTAAAAATACTTATTGCTAAATGCTATCATTTGAGCCTTCAGCAGGTTGTACTAGTAACATCAAATATTACAGATCACTATAAAAAAATAATAATGAAAAAGTTTGAAATAGTGCAGAAATTACCACAATGTGACACAAAAAGACACGAAGTGAGCAAATGCTGCTGGGAAAACAGGTGAGACAGACATGAGGAAAGGTTGCCATAAACATTCAATTTATTAAACATACACACACACACACAAACACACACAGTTATCTATAAAGTGGGATAAAGTGAATGAAGCAGGATAAAACAAGGTCTGCCTGTACCTGTGTGGATGATGTGTATTCATCAATACAGCTGAATGACGGTTCACAAACTCAACCACAGAGCAGGGTCTGGCTGGCAACAGGCACTTGCCCTCTTTGGGGAACCTGTCTTGCTCACCAGAGGCCACACTGCCCTTTCCTCTCTCTGTGGCAGGAATTTCCATGTCTGGAATGAGAGCTGGTTTGCCCGGCGGGACCTGGGCCCCTCTTACAATGGTTGGCAGGTTCTGGATGCCACCCCCCAGGAAGAGAGCGAAGGTACGGGCTCAGCCGGGTGGGTCCCGGACTCCCGCTTTCTGACTCCTGGAGATGCTCACGCCCACTCCGTCCTGCGCAGGCGTGTTCCGGTGTGGCCCGGCCTCAGTCACTGCCATCCGCGAGGGCGACGTGCATCTGGCCCACGATGGTCCTTTCGTGTTTGCAGAGGTCAACGCAGACTACATCACCTGGCTCTGGAATGAGGATGAGAGCCGGGAGCGTGTGTACTCAGACACGAAGAAGATCGGGCGGTGCATCAGCACCAAGGCGGTAGGCAGCGACTCCCGCGTGGACATAACCAGCCTCTACAAGTATCCGGAAGGTAAGGGCGTATAGTGGCCTCCATTGGCCTCCCCAGTGACCATGCTGCTGCACATGGGCCACATGGCCAGGCCCTTTCTCATAAGATGGTTGGTGACAGCCTGGTTAGGCACTGTCTCTATGCTTTGAGCCAAGTGTCTTTAGCTTATATTAACCGCTTCTCTTGTTTACTAAATAGATTTCTCACATCTGACAATATCAATAGCTACATTTCCTTTAACATATATATTGCATGTACTGTGCCAGGTATTCTGACATGTGATAATAGTAATCACTAATAATAGTGATGATAATAACATGTATTATTTATTGAACACTTAGGATACATTCCAGTAGGCCCTACCAAATAATAATAACTCCTATTTATCATCTGCCAAGGCCTAAGCCATGGTCACTAATTTAGGGGATCACTGGCTTACTGAAGATTCTGTGCTTGTTGGGGTACAAACAAAACACACGTATTTTTTCTGGTCACTGCCTCCAGCTATAAACTTTAAAAATCACCTTTTCCCACTAAGTAGCGTTTCCTTAATAATGCTGTGATCTGACTGTGCATTTGTCAGCCATTTCTGCCTGTTAAAAGAATTTTGTTTGGGTAATCAAGACTTCAAGTTAAAACTTGAATCAGAGCTAGCCTCCTCCCCTTCTCTGAGCACAAACTGGGGTGGTGACCCCAGAAGGCTGCTGTATAAGGAGGGGACAGCGTGTGCGCGGGCTGCCACCAACCGTCCACTGTCTCCCCTCTAGTATGGTAGTCTGCAGCTCTGGATGTACGTCGGAGTCACCTAGGGTACAGTCTTAGTTATACAGATTGAACAACAATTACCGTCTTCTCAGAATTCTGTGGGTCAACCTAGACCCACAGAATCCTGGCAGTGTGCCCAGCGGGTGACATCTAAAGCTACAGGGTCTCTTGAGGCTTTACTTAGAACTTACCTTTGCTACATTCTGTTGGTCAAACAATAAACAACCACCCCAGATGGAAGGGACAGGAAGTACACTCTACCTCTTGATGAGAAGAGTTGCCAAGAAAGTATTATGTCCATTTTAACAATGGCACCCCACTCCAGTACTAGTGCCTGGAAAATCCCATGGATGGAGGAGCCTGGTAGGCTGCAGTCCATGGGGTCGCTAAGAGTTGGACACAACTGAGCAACTTGCCTTTCACGTTTCACTTTCACGCATTGGGAAGGAAATGGCAACCCACTCCAGTGTTCTTGCCTGGAGAATCCCAGGGATGGCAGAGCCTGGTGGGCTGCCATCTATGGGGTCACACAGAGTCGGACACGACTGAAGTGACGCAGCAGCAGAAGCAGCAGCAGCAACCTACCACAGCAACCTGACTGCACCCAGGCTAACTGAATTGCAGTCTCTAGAGGGTGTGGCCCAGCCATCAGGACTTTTAAAAGCACCCCAGGCGATTCCAATGTGCAGCCAAGTTGAGAACACCAGTCTGAGTCTTCTAGTGTGTTAGGCCAAGGAGGAGAGGAGAGAAAAAATGCCTTTGACTTCATGGGCCAAGGATTCAAGGCCTGAAGGCAGGCAGGTGTTGCTGTCTTACTCACTCCGAAGCTTTGGGAGGGCAGGTGGTGGCTCTGTTACGGCCTGCAGCCTCGGGACTCACGCCTGTGCCAGCCCCAGGCACTGCTGATTCCTGAGACCCTGGCCCCTCTTGCGGCAGACCCCCTCCCGCTCCGCTGGCCGTCCCACAGCTTCTCTCTGATGCGTGGTCTTTTCTGTCCCCAGATTCTGGAGGGCTGTGGCCTCCAAACTCATCCAGCTGCTGTGTGCCCCTCAGAAGCTGGTGGGGAGAGAGCTCTTGATGGGCTGTGATCCACCTGCCATTTTCCTTCTGTTTTCTCCTCTGTGCTCAGGAAATACACAGCTCAGTAATGAGCTAAATGAAATGAAATGCCACCAGAATGAAAAGCCAGCTTCCCCTTCCTGTAGGCACTGCCAGCCTTTACCACCCAGCTCCTTCTTGTTGAACACACCCCGAACTTTAACATTGATTCTGTCTGTAAACACCTCCCCACACACATATGCACACACAGGCACACGTAAACACACACACTACCATATTCCCTCAGTTCCTTCTCTGGAAACATGGCCCTTGATGCTGATGACCTTCTCCTCTTCAGGCCTCTCCTCACTGTCAACACGGTGGGGAGCAGAGGGGTGGTATGTGGCAAGACCTCTTCTAAACTCCTACCTCTCTCATATGTCCCGCAGTTTGATGCCTGGTCCCATCTGCTGGGAGTTTCTAGAACTTGGAATACAAGGTCTTTGGGGCTTTCTGTCCTAAGCATCAGCCACGGCCACTAGAGAAATCAACATCCTGCTGTGTGATGACAGTAACAGCAGTCACCCCTGCTGAGTGCCGACTGTGGGCTGGCCATGTTCACATGTTACTTAATGCTTTTATTTAACAAATGTTTACAAAGACGTTCCCACAAGCTTGTACGGTAGACACTTGTATAACGTTTATTTGACAGAGGGAAAGCCGGAGGTGCAGAGAGGAAAGTGGACTCAGCCACAGAACACAACGATGTTCTTCCTCTACCCTTGGCTGCACTATCTAATCATAATATAATCTACTGTGGGGCAGTTGATTTTACATCTAGGCTAATAATAGTATCTAAATTGTGTTAAGCATCGTGGTAAGCAATGTTTCATTTAATATTCATAAATATCCCATCTTACAGGTAAGCAAGTTGAATCATAAAGAGGTTAAGTAGCTTCTCCAAGTTTCCAAAGCCTAGAAGAGCACGGTGCTAACTACAGCTTCTGTCTAATCTCAGAGCCTCTGGTCCTCCACTCTGCTAGACTGCTGTCTCTTCCATGAGTACCCACAATGTGCCATGCGCTGTGCCAGGTTCTTTTATGTACTCCAGAAATATAAAACACCTCCTAAGTATCAGGCATGATTCAGAGTCAAGGGAGAAAGAGAAGAGCCAGAGAACTCACCATCCAGTAAGTGTAAGGACAGTGCAGGGTCATCAGCGCAGTGTAGGGGAGGCCTGAAGGCTGGAGAAGCAGAGAAAGGGTTGCTAATCCAGCCAGGGCGGAGAGTTCATGAAGAGCATCTACAGGGAGCAAGATTTAGCCAGGAGATAAAGGGTTGGGAAGGCATTCTAGGAAGACAGGACCCCCTCCATCCTGACTCCAGATTTACTCTAATCAGTGCTGTTCAGCCGAACCACAGGCATCCCATTCCATGGATGAAATGGCAAGGCCTGTCTACTTGCTCCATTCACTGAAGCATAAAGATTCAGAGCCCCTGGGGCAATGTGCTTTGTCCCTACCCCCGAGTCAGCCTGAATGCTGAGCAAAGAAAAGCCAGCTTTCCATGCAAAGGAAACTGTATTTACAAAGAACATACTGGCTGTCCTCAGATTCAGGTGGGCTTTCTGCAACAGGCTTTAGAGTAGAGCGGAGGAAGGCAGTTTCGCCGCACTGATCTTTAGTCAGAGGCTCTAAGCACAGAGGCAAGATCTCAGTTAGAGGCTGGTGCCAGGGGCCTGCAAGGGAGATAGACTGGCAGTTCAGCCATCTGCCTCCGAGCCTGCATATTGCTTGCTAGGACTGCCATAACAAACTACTACAAATGTAGCTACTTAAAACATCGGAAAATTATTTTCTCAGAGTTGTGGAGGCCAGAAGTACAAAACCAAGGTGTTAGCATATTCCCTCCGAAGTCTCTACGGGGAGAGTCCTTCCTTGATCCTTCCAGCTACGGGTGGCCCCTGCATTCCTTGGCTTGTGGCTGCATCACTCCAGTCTCTGCCTCCATCTTTGCTCCTTCTTTCCTCCTATGTGTCTCAAATCACCATCTCCTTTCTCTTACAACAACATCAATCATTGACTTTAGGTAGCACCTTAAATCCAGGATGATCTTATCCCAGGAGTCTTAATTACATCAACAAAGACCCTATTTCCAAATAAGGTTATATTCACAGGTACCAGGGATTAAGACTTTGACATACCATTTAGGGGGACACTATTCTGCCCACTGCAGCCTGGGGGAAGACCCAGCACATGGATCAGGCCCTGGCCAGCCAGGCAGGCAGAGGACAGTGCCTCCAGTGACTGTGGGGCTGGAGCTCAGAGGCTGATCCATAGCGACCCAGTGACCAGCCCCTAGGGAACTGCCCTTCCACCCTTTCTCTCTGTCTCTGTTACTCTGCTATCTGTTTCTCCGTTTCTGTGCTGTGCCCTTCTCCCTCCCTCCCTTCTTGTGTATGTATGGGAAACTCCCACACATTTGGTCTCAGAAGAGTTGTGAATAAAACAATTCATTAGGGGATACTATGAACAACTATATACCAACATATTAGATAACTTTAGATAAAATGGACAAATTTCTCTAAGAATTACCAAAACTGCCTTAGGAAGAATTAGAAAATCTGAATAGGTTTATAAATAGAATGCAGTAGTAAATTAAAAATACACACACATACATACATACACAATAAAAGACCAAGCCCACATGTCACTGGTGAATATTCTACGAAACATTAAAAGAAGAATTAATCCCAATTCTTCACAAACTTTTCTAAAAAAAATAGTAGAGGAAGGAACATTTCCCAATTTGTCCTATGAGGTTAGTATTATCCTGATACCAAAACCAGATGATGACATCACAAGAAAAGAAAATTAGAGATCAATATCCCTTATGCACAGAGAAGCAAAAACTGTCAACAAAATACTAGCAAACTGAATCTAGCAACATATAAAAAAGATCGTATGCCATGAAGAAGGGATTTATTGCAGGAATGAAAGATGGATTTAATATTAAAAACTAATATAATATACCATAACAATAGAAAAAAGACAAAAACCACATGATCATCTCTATAGATGCAGAAGACCCAACTGGAAAGGAAAAAGTAAAACTATCTCTTGCACGTGATATAATCTTGTACACATAAAATTCTAAGGAATCCACTAAAAGTTAATAGAGCCAATAAATGATTTCAGCAAAATTGTGAAAAACAAAATCAATTTTTAAAAATTAATAGTAGTTCAAGATACTAAAAATGTATAATCTGAAATGAAATTAAGAAAACAAGTTCATTTACAATAGTATCAAAAAGAATAAAATACCAACACTTTGGGAATTCCCTGGCAGTTTGTCCAGTGGCTAGGACTTGGTATTTTCACTGGCAGGGCCTAGGTTCAATCTCTGGTTTGGGAACTTAGAGTCTGTGCAAGCCACATAGCATGGCAAAAAAAAGAATAAGATGTTTAAGAATAAATATAACAAAAGGAGAATAAGACTAGTACATTGAAAACTACAAAGCATTGTTGAAAGAAATTATAAATGGAAAGATTCCCCATTTTCATGGACTGAGAGATTTTTTTTAAAGATGGCAATGCCCCAGAATTGACCTACAGTCTCCATGAAACCCTTATCAAAGTTCCAGCTGAGTTTTTTTTTTTTTTTTACCAAAATTGACAAGCTGTTTCTAAAATTCACTTGGAAATTCAAGAGACCCAGAATAACCAAAACAATCTTAGAAAAGAAAAATAACATTGGAGGGCTCAAACTTCCCAAATTCAAAACTTACTATAAATGTACAATAACCCAGATAGCGTGATACGGTCATGAAAATGGACATAAAGATCAAAAGAAAAGAATGAGGAATCCAGAAATAAACCTTTATAGTTATGCTCAGTTGATTTTGACAGGATGTGAAGGCAATTCCATGAAGGGTCAATAAGAATAGCCTTTTTCAATAGATGGTGTTGGGACCTCTGATTATCCACACGCACAAGAATAAACCTGGCTTTTTACATCAGACCATACATAAAAATTAACTCAAATCAGTCACTGATCTGTATCAAAGAGCTAAAATTAAAAGGTTTTAGAAGAAAACAGGAGTTAATCTTTATAAGCTTGAGTTTAACAGAGCCTTTTTGGATATGACATCAAGAACACAAATGACAAAAGAAAAAATTGATAAACTGGGCTTCATTAAAACTAAAAACTTGTACTACAAATGGTACCATCAAGAAAAAAGAAAGATAGCCCATGGGCTTGGATAGCCCATCCAATAAGGGACTTGTATCCAGAATGTATAAATAATCCTTATAGCTCAATAATAAAAAGAAAAATAACCCATTTTTTAAATGGGCAAAGGATTTAAATAGACCTTTCTCTGAAGACAATATACAAATGTCCAAAAACCATGAAAAGATGCTTACCGTCTTTAATAATTATGCTTAACATCATTAATAATATTCAAAGCCACAACAATATACCGCTTCACGTCTACTAGAGCTGCTATAATCAAAAAGACAGGCAGTAAGAGCTGGAGAGGTTGTAGAGGAATTGGAACACTCATATACTGCTGGCAGGAATGTGAAACAGTGCAAACACTTTGGAAAACAATTTGGCAGTTGCTCACAGTGTTAACTTACACAGAGCACCACACCAGCAAGCAGATGCACTCAGATATACACCCAAGAGAAAGGAGAACAAACATCCACCAAAATTTTCCACCTGAACATTCGCAGCAACATTATTCAAAACAGCTACAGTGGAAACAACCCTAACATCAGTGGATAAACACAGTGTGGTCTGTCCATATAATGCAACGCTGCTGCTGCTGCTAAGTCGCTTCAGTCGTGTCCGACTCTGTGCGACCCCATAGATGGCAGTGCACCAGGCTCCTCCATCCATGGGATTTTCCAGGCAAGCGTACTGGAATGGGGTGCCATTGCCTTCTCCAATAATGTAATATTATTCAGCAATAAAAAGGAATGAAGTACTGATATATAGTACAATATATATACTAAAATATTGAGTGAAAAAAAAGTCAGTCCCAAAGGACCACACATTATATGATTCCCTTTATGTGAAATGCCCAGAATAGGCAAACTAGAAATATAATATTATTCAGCAATAAAAAGGAATGAAGTACTGATATATACTACAATATATATACTAAAATATTGAGTGAAAAAAAAGTCAGTCCCAAAGGACCACACATTATATGATTCCCTTTATGTGAAATGCCCAGAATAGGCAAACTAGAAATTAAAATAGCAGATGCCTAGGGTTGGGGCAGGGCAGGGAGGAATGGGAAGTGACCGCTAATGGTTATAGAGTTTCTTAAGGGTGACAGAAATTGTTATGAAATTAGTTTGTAGTGATGGGTACACAACTCTGTGAATGTATTAAAAAAAAAAACATTGGCTTTCGTCCTTTTAAATCTGTACATTGTGTGTTGGCAAATTAACATATATCCAAATAAAGCTGTTTTTAAAAATCAGATGGTCAGAGAAGGCCTCCCTGAGAAAGTCACACTAGAATTTTTGGCAGAGAAAGGAAACATTTTCTTAATAAAAAATATTTTATAAGTAAGTTATAAAGGAAAGTGAAAACTTCACATAAATTTTAATAATAAAACATGACATGTTAAAGAACCTTTAGGTCCACACGAGTCCCTTCAAGCCCAGGCCACACAGCAGTGAGGTACTTGGGAGAACGTTTGGGAAGGAGCACAGCCCAGAGCTCAAGGAAGAGGAAGCATCAGAGTTGGTTCTTGAACAGATCAGGGTAGAAAAAAGACTGGAGTGGACATGGACACCTACATCCTCCAGAAGAGAGGAACATTCCTGAGCACTGTGCTCGGGCCTCGCCTGTGCAACTCTTCTCCCCACTTCATAGACGGGAAACGGAGACTTGGAGGGACTGTAAATGATAATAAAGTTGACAGTCGCCTGGCAGCAAACTGACCTGAGGGCAAGACAGTTTACATGGTGGTCTGAGGGGCAAGGAGTGAGGGGAGAAGGGGGCAGATTCCAGAGACCAGTGGGGATGCTGGGTGGAACTTATCGCCTGACCAGTTGTGGGTGGTAAGGTTGAGGGAAGAGTCAAGGACATGTCCAGTTTCTGACTGATATGCTGGGTAAACAGTGGAGCCATTTGCTGACATGGGAATGCTGCCAGCCAGAAAATGGCATATTTGGTTGGGTTGGGGCACCTGTGGGACATCCTGGGGGTGGAAGTGGGACAGTGGACCAGTCATATATTGGTCTGGAGATCAAAAAAGAGAAGAGAGGTCTGTGCTAGCAACAGGGAAAGTAGGAGATCAGGGATCCGAAACTCATGTCTTCAGGAGCTTGCAGATGGCACCCCAGTGTGGCAGACCAGCAGCAGGAAGATTACAAGTAGAGACTGTGGAGAACCAGCAAGTATGTTCCCATCCAGAGAAAGCACAGCTTCGTCAGCTCGAGACCATGACTGGATGTAGAGATTGGGAAGAGGGGGTTATTAAGAACACAGAAATTGAAACCAGATTGCCTGGGATCAAATTTTAGCTCTCTCAAGTTTTCTTCATTTCCTGTACCTTGGGTTCCTTATCTGTAAAACTGAGATGATAATAGTACCTTCAACCTGGGCCAGGGAGGAAATATATGTGTGTGTGTGTGTGTGTGTGTGTGTGTGTGTGTGTGTATGTATCATCTAGAACTACAGTGCCTGGCACATAGTAAGTCTACAAAAGTGTCAGCTATCTTTATTATATGAGACTTCACATCCATATGTCAGAGGGCTACCAATCTCTATTGTTATGTGAAATTTTCTAATCTGAAGTTGGTAACTGATTAAAAATTTATTTAAGTAGTCCCAGATCCCCCAGATCCAAACACAATGCATATGGCTGAGGTCTGCATATGGCTTTTGGGCTGCCAATTTGAGACCTCCAACAGCCATGGTCAATTAAAGTGGGGATGGAGTGGTGGTTGTGCTTAGAGAAGAGGGAAATGAGAAGAGCTGGCCCTGGGAGAGGTGGCAGAGAAGAGGGGGCCTGCCTCACGATGTCCCATGCCCTGCAGGGTCCCGGAAGGAGAGGCAGGTGTACAGCAAGGCCATGAAGAAGCTGTTCAGTGTGGAAGCCTCTGCAAGGAGGGCCTGGGTCCGCAGAGGGGGCAGCCGTGGACTCTGGCGTGATGACCTCCTGGAGCCTGCCAACAAGCCCAGCATCACCGGCAAGTTCAAGGTGCTGGAGCCACCCGTGCTGGGCCATGACCTGAAGCTGGCCCTGTGCTTAACCAGCCTCACCTCCCGGGCCCAGCGGGTCCAAGTCAACTTGAGCGGTGCTACCATCCTTTACACCCGCAGGCCAGTGGCAGAGATCCTGCACGAATCCCACACAGTGAAGCTAGGGCCAGAAGAAGGTAAGAACGCCCCAGCTGGATGGGACCTGGTCGGCCCAGCCTCTTTTCCCAGGAGAGGAGGGGATATTTCTGAGCATTTGCAGATGAGAAAACTGAGGTTCAGAGGGACTGAATAATAAGGATAATAATAAAAGTGCACAATCATCTAGTGGCAAACATGTAATGCTCAAGTGTTCCCACTCAGTTGGAATACTTAGCAATGAATAAACACCTGCTGGGAGCATTTCATAACATGTGGAATATGTCTTATGTTACCTTTTTAAAATCCAATAAATTTTGGAGCTCATCTGGCTCAGTGTTTCTCAAGAGACCAGTAAGAGGTGTTTATTAAGTGCCTACATATGTGAGACCCTGTCCTGAGAATTCTGCAGGCATCAGCCACAGCCTACAACCACCCTGAATCCTCTCCCCTCTCCTCTTGTCCCATATATTCTCCCTGTCTCCCTCTCTCTCTCATACACCTTCTGAACCCCAAGGATTCAATCAAAGAGATTGTTCTCTGAACCACTTTTCCAGTAAGTGAAGCTTGTGTTTTTTGACAAGGTGTGAAAATATGTGAAGGAGGTGTTCCATATTTTTAGCTTTTTTCTCACTTATTTTTCACAAAATCTAAATCACAAAATAACATTTCACAAGGATTTATTAATTAACATACACTTTTTCTTGACTCTTTTTCTTATTAAAAGTATGCATATTCATTAAAGATTTAGCACAAGGGAAAGATCACCTATGATCCTGCCACCCACCTACAAATTGTTAACATGTTTTCCTTCCAAATTTTTAAAGCCTGTTTGTTGCTTTTTGAAAAACAGTTCTAATGATATCACAGACACTCATTAGTGCTCTGCTCTTTTCATATTACATTGTAATTTAAATATTTTTATAAGCTCTTCACTCACATCATTTTAATAGATGTATAATCTGTAAATAAATATATGGTGATTTATTTTATCTGTTACCTTCTTTGAGGTAGTTATTATCTATTGCTATTTTTTAATTAGTGCATTTATTTTAATTGAAGGCTAATTACTTCACAACATTGTAGTGGTTTTTGCCATACATTGACATGAATCAGCCGTGAGTGTACTTGTGCCCCCCATCCTGCTATTTTTTAAAAAAAAACTAAAGTAAGCACTCTGGTGAAAAAAATTCCTGTATTCTGGTCTAGATTTTGGGGTTTTTTTCAGAATAGATTCACCAAGATGGAATTACTAAACCAAATGGTGTAACTATTAATATATGTAATTTATTTAAAATTTTATACTTTTTAAATTAATAGATTTTTAAAGCAGTTTTTGTTCCAGAAAAATGATCAGAAAGTCCCAAGAGTTTCCATATATTCCCTCAGGACCTCCCATCTTCCCATGTTACTAACATCTTGCAAGAGTGTGGTACATTTGTTACAATTGACTGATACTGGTAGATTATTATTATTAACTAAAGTCCATAGTCTACATTAGAGTTCATCTGTATTGTACTTTCCGTGGGTTGTGACAAATGTATGACGTGTGTGCAGCATTAGAATATTGCACAGGATAGTTTCACTGCCCTAAAATTCCCTGCTCTTCATCTATTTACTTCTCCCTCCCTTGCCTCAAATCTCTGGCAACCACTGATCTGTTAACTGTCTCCACAGTTTTGCTTTTCCCAAATGTCATATCACTGAACTCATACAGTGGGTAGCCATTTCTGATTGGATTCTTTCACTTAGGAATGTATATTCAAGATTCCTCCATGGCTTTTTATAGCTTGACAGCTCATTTCTTGTTATCACTGAATTTCCTTTATATGGATACATCACAGTTGACTGACCCACTCACTTACTGAAGAATATCTTGATCGCTTCCAAGTTTTGGCAGTCATAGGTCAAGCTGCTATAAACATCCACGTGCAGGTTTTTGTGTGAAGATAAGTTTTCAACTTATATGGGTAAATACTGAGGAGTATGATTGCTAACGGTATGATAAGAATATGTTCAGTTTTCTAAGAAGCTGCCAAAGTTATCTTTCAACGTGGCTGTAACACTTTGCATTCCCAGCATTAATGAATGACAGTTCATGAATGAAGAGCTCCTCATCCTTTCCAGCATTTAGTGTTGTCAGTGTTTTGGATTCTTGCCATTCTAATCGATATGTGGTACTATCTCGTTGTTTCAGTTTGAAATTTCACAATGACGTATGATGTGAGCATCTTGTATGTGTATACATCTTTAGTGAGTCGTCTGTATAGAGTTTTTGCTCATCTTTTAATCATGTTCATTTTCTTTTTGCTGAAGTTTGAGTTCTTTGTATATTTTGCATAATAGTCCTTTATCAGATGTGTATTTTGCAGACATTTTCTCCCAGTTTGTGGCTTGTCTTCTCATTTTCTTGACAGTCCTTCCACAGAGCAGGAGTTTTTTATTTTAATCAAGTACAACTTGTCAATTTTTTCTTTCATGGATCATGCCTTTGGTGTTGTATCTAAAAAATTAGTCATCATCATCATACCTAAGATTATCTAGGTTTTCTCATTTGTTATTGTCTAGACATGTTACAGTTTCACAGTTTGCATTTAGGCTTAAGATCAATGTTGATTTCATTTTCATAAAGTGTGTAAGGTATGTGTCTAGAATCTTTTTGTAAATGCGGATGTCTAGCTGTTCCAGCACCGTATATTAAAAACACTATCTTTTCTTCATTTTACTTGCATTGCTCCTTTGTCAAAGATCAGTTGGCTATATTTGTGTGGATCTACTTCTGAGCTCTATTTTGTTCACTGATTTTGTCTGTTCCTTCATTAATACCACACTGTTTTGATTACTGTAGTTTTATACGAAGTCTTGAAGTCAGGTAATGTTGATCCTCTGATGTTCTTCTTTTCCTTCAATATGATGTTGACTATTCTGGGTCTTTTGCCTCTTCACATAAATCAGTTCAGAATCAGTTTGTTGAAATACATTAAATGACTTGCTGAGATTCTGATGGGTTTACCTTGTCTATAGATCAAGTGGGGAAGAACTGACATCTTGATAGTATCGAGTCTTCCTATCCATGAACATGGAATGTCTCTCCATTAATTAATTTAGTCTTTGATTTCTTTCATCAGTTTTTTTGTTTGTTTAGTTTTCCTCATATATGTATATCTTTGACATATTTTTATTAGATTAATGCCTGAGTTTTTCATTTTGGTGCTGCTAATATAAGTGGCATTTTTAACTTCAAATTCCACTAGGTTATTGCTGGTATTTTTAAAAAGTGATTGAATTTTGCATGTTAACCTTATATCTTGTGTCCTTTCTATAATTAGTAATTAGTATAATTACTTCAAAGAGTTTTTTGTTGCTGATTCTTTCAGATTTTTTACATAGATGATCATGTCATCTGTGAACAAAGTTTCATTTCTTTCTTCCAAATATATATACCTTTTATTTCCTTTTCCTGTATTTTTGTCTTAGCTGGGACTTCTAGTCCAGTGTTGAAAAGGAGTGGTGAGAGAGACATCCATGCCTTGTTCCCTCTTAGTAGGCAAGCTTTGAATTTCTCACTATTAAGTATGTTGTTAGTTGTAGGTTTGTGTAGGGTTGTTTGTTGGGGTTTTTTTTTTTTT
>SJYC01004833.1:0-37424 GCA_006408675.1 Madoqua kirkii | reverse complement strand
AGAGAGACATCCATGCCTTGTTCCCTCTTAGTAGGCAAGCTTTGAATTTCTCACTATTAAGTATGTTGTTAGTTGTAGGTTTGTGTAGGGTTGTTTGTTGGGTTTTTTTTTTTTTTGGAGTAATAGTTATGTAAATGTTCTTTGTCAAGTTAAAAACTTCCTCAACTATTCCTAGTTTTCTGAGAATTTTAGTCATGAAATGGTGCTGCTGCTGCTAAGTCACTTCAGTCGTGTGCGACCCTGTGCAACCCCAGAGATGGCAGCCCACCAGGCTCCGCCATCCCTGAGGTTCTCCAGGCAAGAACACTGGAGTGGGTTGCCATTGCCTTCTCCAATGAAATGGTGCTATATTAGTCAAATTCTTCCTCTGCATCTACTGATATGTTTATGTGACTTTTCTTCTTTAGTCTATTGATGTGATAGGTCACAGTAGTTGACTTTGGAATGTTGAGCCAACCTCATATACCTGTAATAAATCCCACTTGGTCAAGATATATAATTCATTTCATACATTGTTGGGTTCAATTTGCTAACATCTTGCTGAGGATTTTGCATCAGTGTTCATGAGAAATATTGGTCTGTAATTTCCTTTTCCTATAATGTCCTTGGTTTTGGTATTAGAGTAATGCTGCCCTCAGAAAATGAGTTAGGAGGTATTCCTTCTGCTTCCATCTTCTGGAAGAGTTTGTAGAGAACTGATGGCATTCCTTCCTTAAAAGCTTGGAAGAATTCACCAGTGGGCTCATCTGGGCACAATGTTTTCTGTTTTAGAAGGTTATTCACTATTGATTCTTTGATTCACTATTGATTTCTTAAATAAAAATAGACCTGTTCAAGATTGTATATTTTTTCTTCTGTAACTTTTGGCAGATAATGTGTTCAAGGAATTGGTACAGTTCATCTAGGTTATAAAAATTGTGGGCATATAGTTCTTCATAATATTAATTATCCTTTTAATGCCCATGGGATCTATAGTGATATCACCTCTTTCATTTCTGTTCTTAGTAATTTGTGTCTTCTCTCTTTCTCTTTTTTTTTTTCTTATTTAACCTGGCTGGAGACTTATCAGTTTTATTGATCATTTCTTAAGAAAACAGCTTTTGGTTTTGTTGATTTTCTCTTTTGATTTCTTACTTTCAATTTTATTGATTTCTGGTTTAAACTTTTTCTAAATTTTATTTCTCTCTTTTTTTGCTTACTTTGGATTTAATTTGCTCTTCTTTTTCTAATTTCTTAAGATGGAAATTTAAGATTTGTTTATTTTAGGTCTTTCTTCTTTTTTAATATCTGTATCAGTGCTACAAATTTCTACATAAGCAAAGCTTTGCTGCATTCCACAAATTGTTATATTTTCATTAGTTCAAAATGTTTTTAAATTTTTTGATATATGTTCCTTCACCTAAGTGT
Organism: Madoqua kirkii; assembly: GCA_006408675.1. Lineage (NCBI taxonomy): Eukaryota > Metazoa > Chordata > Mammalia > Artiodactyla > Bovidae > Madoqua > Madoqua kirkii. The sequence continues at coordinate 36,017 of SJYC01004833.1, read as the reverse complement.
CATTTAGAAGTGTGTGGCTTAATCTCCAAATATTTTGGAGTCATCCAGCTATCTTTCTGTTACTGATATCAAGTTTAATTCTATTGAGGTTGAGAGGATACATTGTATAATTTTTATTCTTTAAAATTTGTTCATGTGTTATTCATAGCCCGCAATGTGATCATTCTTGGGGAACATTCAGTATGAACTTGAGAAGGATGTGTATTCTGCTCTTGTTAGATGAAGTAGTCTATAGTTATCAATTCTATCTAATGGTTGATGGGACTGTTGAGAACATTTGTTAATTAAAAGAGTCTCAGCTTTTATTAGATTGTCAATGGAGCTCATGACCCAGAGAACTTAATGAAGCTGTGTTCTGAATACTGTATGGAACAGTCTTTCTCTTCCCTTCTCCCATTGTCTGAACTAATATCCAAAGCTCTCTTCATGTGCATAATTGGGAGCATCTGGTGATTCTTTACTCTGGAGCCATAAAATTTGCACTTCTAATAAGAAGTTCCCTAGAGATGCTGATGCTGCTGCTGGCCCTGGGACCACACTTTGAGAACCACTCATCTCCTACCATACAAGAAACAAATGATATAACATATATTAAGTATTTCTCACAATTCCTACCACTAAAGAACATTTAATTTATGGAAGTGATCATCGGTATTGTTGATGTTATTATAAGATGGGGATAATAATACTTGCTCATGCAATTGCTGTGAGAATTAAATGAGATAATCCTTGAATTGCTTACAAGTCCCTAGCACACTTTAATCTCTCAGTAAAATTTAGCTTTTAAAATTATTAATTATTATTATTGTTGTAGTAAAGGTTCTCCTGGTAGAACGTGCTAGGCTTAGAGAACCTGTTAAGGTAGAACTTTGACTCATGGATCATTCAAGAAGCATGTATTATACGCAAAGCTCTGAGGAACAGAGAGTTTGAAACATTTATGGATCTTTTCCACAGGGTGAATACTCAGACGCCTTTGGGGACAGGAAGGAAACAGAAATAAAGGAAGCAGTGGCAATAGAACAGTAGGGGATGGTAGAGCTTAGGCAAACTAAAGAATGTGTTGTACCTTAAAGAAAAAATAAACAGTGATCAGATATATATATATATATGACTAACAGTCACCTATGGCCTGTGTGACACATGGTCAAAAGAAATTACATAAGCAGGGAGTTTGTGGCTTCTGAGAAAGAGACAGAAATGGTCAGAACCATAGGCGCTCTGAAGGCAGAGGGCACAAGATCACTGGGTAAGTGCATCAGTGAAGGCTTTCCACATCTGGTGGGCCGGACTGGAACTGGGCTTTAATAGGGAGAGAGGATTTAGAGAAGCTGTAAGGAGTTGGCCTCCTCACTGAGTAGGAAGCTTGAGGGAGGCCGTTGGCCTCCTTCTTCTCTGCACCTGGGACATAGTAGGTGCTCATTGAACAGTGAGTGAATTCCTGATGGATGAATCACTGATAGATTGTGATACCTCCATCTGAAATGACTGGGGGAATTTTAAACTCATCTCCAGAAGCTCTTAGAGAGACAGTCTAGTGTCATGGTAGCTGACTGGCCTGAATTTGAATTCTACCTTATCCTGGCCCCTTGATGTACTTGCTGTGTGACACTGGACAAGAAATTACCCTCTCTGAGCCTTAGGTTTCTTAATCTGTGAACTGATGATAATAATGACTGTCTCACATTGGTTGCAAGTTTCATAGAGTTCCTCTTCTGGGTTCTTTGAAAAAGAACACTGGACTCCCAACTCCTACCTCTGCTTTCCCTTCCAGAGAAAAAGATCCCAATTGCAATATCTTATTCCCAATATAAGGAAGACCTGACAGAGGACAAGAAGATCCTGTTGGCTGCCATGTGCCTTGTGACCAAAGGAGAGAAGCTCCTGGTGGAGAAAGACATTACTCTGGAGGACTTCATTACCATCAAAGTGACTACTGTCTGAATCTGCCACCTGTTCCTGGCAGGCCCCCTTCAGCTCTGAAGGAGGGCATCAGAGGCTGGGGATTTGTGCTTTTAGCTCTAGCTTCAGCTCTCAAGGGTGGAGACAAGTGGTGTGAATGGAGGGGGGTGGATATAATGATAGGTCTCAGTGATGGGGTAGGTAGAAGCAAAGGATGTCAAGTTTAGCTCCCCACTCCCTGACCCAGCCAGGATCATGGGTTTCCTGGGAGAATGCGGAGGAGGGAGTATGACTTATGAATATTGTCCCTCTAGGTGCTTGGCCCAGCCGTGGTGGGGGTGGCAGTCACAGTAGAAGTGATGGTGCTTAACCCTCTCTCGGAGAGAGTGGAAGACTGCACGCTAATGGTGGAGGGCAGTGGCCTTCTCCAGGGACAGCTCAGCATCGAGTAAGTGTCATCCTGGGGTGGGAAGGCCGCCTGCCATGTAAAATGGGCCATAAAGACACCGCCAGCAAGGGCAGGAGGGAGAAACCAGCTCACTGCCTAGACACATTAGTCTTTCATTTCTTTATTTATTTAATCATTCAGCTTATGCAATCATGTAACTCATCCACTCGTCCACATTCCTATTTTCTCTCATTCACCCATTTATTTATTCATTTACTCCTCTTATTCATTTACTCTCTCCTTCACTCACTCATGCACTCTTTTATTCATGTTTTCACTCATTCATTCATTTATCTGCTCAACTCATTTTTTACCGGTTCATTCATCCATATTATTTCTTTAATTTGCTCCCTTATTTACCTATTCATTCACACTCATTCATTCATTTATACATTCATTCACTCAGTCACACATATTTGAATTATCCATGTACTCACTTATTTGCTTATTCATTCTCAGTCATTCATTCACTCATCCATTCTTTCATTCATTCACTCAGTCACACTCATATGGTCCTGTACCCTGACTCATGTGTCAACTGCTGGAAACATCAAGATGAACAGATGGAGTTCTGCCTGGAGAAGGACTCTAGCAACATATGGCCCTTCAAATGAAGACAGTGTGATTTGTCCAAAAGGATGGATTCCCCAAAATCTAGGGGCTCAGAGGCAGCTGTTGAGTGGGAGTGGGGTGGGACCAGGGGAAAGCCCCAGACACTGCCTAGACACATTAGTCTTTCATTTCTTTATTTATTTAATCATTCAACTTATGCAATCATGTAACTCATCCACTTGTCCACATTCCTATTTTCTCTCATTCACCCATTTATTTATTCATTTACTCCTCTTATTCATTTACTCTCTCCTTCACTCACTCATGCACTCTTTTATTCATGTTTTCACTCATTCATTCATTTATCTGCTCAACTCATTTTTTACCAGTTCATTCATCCATATTATTTCTTTAATTTGCTCCCTTATTTACCTATTCATTCACACTCATTCATTCATTTATACATTCATTCACTCAGTCACACATATTTGAATTATCCATGTACTCACTTATTTGCTTATTCATTCTCAGTCATTCATTCACTCATCCATTCTTTCATTCATTCACTCAGTCACACTCATATGGTCCCGTACCCTGACTCATGTGTCAACTGCTGGAAACATCAAGATGAACAGATGGAGTTCTGCCTGGAGAAGGACTCTAGCAACATATGGCCCTTCAAATGAAGACAGTGTGATTTGTCCAAAAGGATGGATTCCCCAAAATCTAGGGGCTCAGAGGCAGCTGTTGAGTGGGAGTGGGGTGGGACCAGGGGAAAGCCCCAGTAGAACTGATATTTAAACTGGGCTTTAAATGATGACTTGGGGAGCTTTCAGGTATCAAGAAGGGTGGAGACCTTCCCAATCAAAGGTCTCTATGGCTGGTATTGTCAAGGAAAGTCTCCTGGAAGAAGAAAAAGTTAATCTGGGCCTTGGATGTAATTGGAATGGGAAGGGCACCCAAGGTAGGAGGAACAATCCATCCAAAAGCCTAGAGGAGGGTAAGTGTAAGGTATGTTCAGGGCACAAGGAGGAGACTAGCCTGACTGGTTGAAATAAGTGAGAAGTAGTGGAAGGGACGACTAAGCTGAAAGCATATTGAAAGGCTTGAATGTCAAGCCACAAAGTATGACCTTGATCCTGAGGGCTCTGGAGTGCCATGGACTGGCAGACCAGACTCAGGAAGGAGACATGACTGATGGTCTGTTTTTCTTCCATCTTCTTTCCCCAGCGTGCCCACCCTGGAGCCCCAAGAGAAGGCCTCGGTCCAATTCAAGATCACTCCCTTCAAGAGCGGCCCACGGCAACTGCAGGTAGACTTCGTCAGCCCCCACTTTCCGGACATCAAGGGCTTTGTGATCATCCATGTGGCCACAGCTAAATGACAGCATGAAGGGATGAAAAGGGAGGAGAAGGTTCCTATTCTTCTCCTGTCCACTTCTCTGCCCTTCCCATGTGGGAGTCAGGAGGCCTGGATTCCAGTCCTGCTTCAGTTTTTGCCCTACTCTGTGAACTTGGGCCCAAGGAACTCCTTTCCTGAGTCTGTTTCCTCATCTGTAAAATGAGGTGTTAGACTCAGTAACTCTTAAACTTTGGGTCTCCCACCTCCATCTCATCACCCTCGCTGCTGGGAGACTGATGAATTGAGTGTCACAGTAACCTTGGCCCAGCCAGCTGTGCCCCCTCCTGCCAGTTCACCATCACCCCGGCTGATCCCTGTGCTCACCTTGCTCGTCTCTCAACTCTTCAATGCTCTGACCACAGCCAGATCAAGAAACTCCTCCTAGCTCTGACAGAGAACCCAAAAGTGTTGGCACTGACACCTAAACATTCCTCAACACTTCCATCCTGCACAAGGAGAGAACCTTGCTCATGACCATGGGGTGAGCTGGAGGCAGATCTGGGACCCATGTACATGCCGTCCACACCAGCAAAATTATACCCCAAAGTTGTGTTCCCAAAAGCACTGGGCTTAAAGTGATGTGAGAATTTCCCTCAGTGGACACACAGGCCTAGCAGCTGGGGGCTGGGGGGAGGGTTACTGCTGCCTGAAAGAAGCTGAAGGTAGAGGAGGGATCATCGAGTGTTGGGGGAGAGAGCCCCAAATCTAATCTAGCTGTGGTCACATATGACCAGCTTAGTACACCAAGTGTTCATTTACTTCTTAGAAACTAGAGTAGTGTTGACTTTGAAAAATCTCCCCAGCAGCTTACCCTACACACAATTATATACTCTTTTAGTGTCAAAGCAGAACAGGAATTACTAGGATGAGGACTAGAGAGGACAACACAAAGCCCTGAAGATGACCGCATTAGACATGGAAATCGGCTCCAAAATGCTCTAGATAGCCAACGAATTGTAACTAAGCATATAATTTAAGTAATCTGAGCAACAACAAAACAGGCACATCTGCAGTGAGACATCTCCTGGACACGATTCGGGTGAGAACAATTCATGCAGTGCGTCTTTGCAAAAAGGTGGTCAGACAAACACATAAACAATGTCTGATGGGTGATCTTAGTGACCAAAGCCTTATGAGGACATCTCTCTGATGATTCCACACAACACGGGACAGCTTGGAGAATCCGGATGAGTGAGTACCTTTAATGAATCAGGTCCTCAGTTCCAGGACCCCTCTCCAAACCATCCAGAGGTTTTGAATGCTGATCCATAGAGTGACTCAATGGTAAAGAATCCACCTACAACACAGGAGACATGAATTCTATCCCTAGGTCAAGAAGATCCCCTGGAGGAGGAAATGGCAACCCTTTCCAGTATTCTTGCCTGGGAAATCCCATGGACAGAGCAGCCTGGCAGGCTACAGTCCACAGGGTTGCAAAAGAGTCAGAAACAACTTAGCAACTAAATAACAACCCAATAAGAAAGGCAGGTGGAGGTTCACAGGAGGCAGTCATTTCCTTAAGACTGAGCCCCCTTGGGATCTGGGGGCCCTAGATACTTCATTCTTCCTGAAAACACCAACTGTCTGTCTTCCTTAAGTTCAGTGGTCACACATTGAGCTTCCCAGGAAACTGACTCTGAGATGGGGCTTAGGATGCTGGGTGTTGACTGAAGGGTGACCTTGGGATCAACTCTCATGGAAGGGAAGGGGAGGAAGAAGAGGGAGGAGATATCAACTCATGATACAGGCCCAGTGACCGCCTAGTTGTACCCACAGGCAGCTCTGGAGCTAGCATGGCCTGTCAGAGTATGTGTGTTTGAAGAAGGGAAAGTAGCTGAAGGTGATGGGGATACCTGCCAGGTAGTCGTGTCTCTAGTTTGACCCCTTTGCACTCTCAGCTGGGCCAAGGTAGTGCTTCACTGGGACAAACCTGACCAGGTCCTTCCAGCTCCAACTGAAAGCAGAAGACACCCCAGCAGCCACTGAGAGCACCATGGTCAGAGGTTGGATATGTGGGGACATTGAGAGAAGATGGCCCAAGGAAGAGTGTGGATGGAAATGCTACTTTGGAAGCTGCAAAGAAAAATGCACAGGTAGGGATTACCTGTCAGGTGCTACGGCAACGGCCTGACAGTGCCCTTCATGGAGGAGAAAGGCCAAACGGGGATTTCAAGACTGCAAAACCTTAGTCAGCTGGCTGTGGGGACCATAGCTCAGGCCTTCATGGTCCTTTGAGTGGTCTCTTAAACATCACCATAACCTTTAGGGAGGCTCTCAACACTGAGTTAGGGCATGATCTGGCTTTCTCATGCCAGAGAGGCCTCCAAGCCTTTAGGTCAGGGGTTGGCAAACTTTTACTGTCAAGGACCGGATAGTGAATATCTGGGACTTTGCAGGCCACTCGATCTCTTTTCCATCTACTTCCTCTGCTGTCACAGCGTGCAAGCAGCCCTAAGCAAGAGGTAGACAAATAAGTGTGGATGTGTTGCAATAAAGCGTATTTATAAAAACAGGTGGCATGCTAAGTTTGGCCCACAGGTTGTGATTTGCTGACTCTGTTGCAGAACAACAGGCTGGCTTACCTGCTTGCTCCAGTACTGAGTCCTGATGCCAGGCTACACTCAGCCTAAGATCAAGCCCCTACCTGGACTGAGGCCAAGCCCTGAGCAGGCCTCACAGGGAACTCAGATGAGGTTCCAGCTTGTGCTCATGACCTTAGATGGAACCATCACTAGTCATGATTGATTAGACTGGGTTAGACCCTGATGCTAGAATGAATCCTAGATCTTGGCCTCACATTGAGTCCTGGCTCCTACCACAGCTAAATCATGACTTGATTAACCCTAGATCAAACCCTGACCTAGCTCCAGATAATCCTAGTCCCAGACAGCTCTAATCCTGACCTCTGATTAACTCTTGAACCCATGCTGAATCCTGGTCCCAAACAGAACTCTGATCCACATTAAGCCCTGATTCAGCCTCATTTCAAGTCCTGACCTCCATCAGACCCCAGCCAGATTGAGCTCTAGGCCTTGGCTTTGGATTTCTCATCCAGATCCAAGCTTCTCAAATGGAGACCCACACACCCTTTCAGTATATTTGATGTCATTAGCAAACATGACCTGTCTTCTTGCACCGGGGGTCTGAGTTCACCTTCGTTTTCCTTTGAGGTACTTGGGAAGAAATCTTTGAGAAGCATGGTGAAGTCCTGGATCCTTCCAGCTCTGTTGTTCTGTGAGAGTGTGCAGTCACAGCCCACTTCTCCAGGAATAAATAGAAAAGCCTGGCAGCGGACCAGGGCTCTCTCCTCCACCCTGTGCATTCACTTCTCTTACATGTTTGCCAAGAACAGAAGGAGCTCTGCTGAACACCTGCCACCAGGGCAGAAGATCATCTCCCACTCTTATTATAAAGGACACTCCTGTCAGCAGGGAGGCTGCATGTGTCATCCAACGTGGTCTCATCTTATTGGGCCCCAGATACCTCAGTCTCCCTGCAAACACCCACTGCCCATCTCCCTAAGCTCAGCTGTCCTAGACTGAGTTTCCCAGGAAGCTGACTCTGAGACAGAACTTAAGGTGCAGGGTGTTGACTGAGGGGTGACCTAGGGATCAACCTCATGGAAGGGGGTTGTAAGGAGGAGGTGGGGCCAGAGGAGAAATCAGCCCATGATGCAAGCCTAGTGACAGCCTGGGTGCATCTAGAGCTAGAATGACCAGTCAGAGTTATCCCAGCTTTAGCTGAGATGGCTGGGCCTTTTTATCTGCCATCATCTGCCACCAATTTGGCCCAAAATGAGCATGACTTTGGGCAGCTCTACAGCTAAGGCCATTCTGAAAGTGGCCGACAGCCGAGGGTTGTCTGCAGGCAGCACTTCTAGCATTTGGGGAAAGAAGTCCTCCACTGACGGATGGTCTGGATAGCACATCTGCCTGTCCAGCACCCTGCAGTCTGCTCAACCCAAAGACAGAGTGGTGAGATCCCAAGTTCCCTGCACTAAGGGGATTACCTTCCAGCTGGTATGCAGAGGTATTCAATCACGTTTTTAAAAGTATAAAAAGTAAAGTGAGAGACACAGGTAAATAAGTAAGCAAGATTTTAAGTAAATAAGCTAATTAAATTTAGTGACGCATGACAAAAAACAAATAAATAAAACTGAAGGCCATCTGTCCTCAGATGGTGGGGAGATAATGGCATCAGAGAAAGATTCTCTGAGGAAGTGACATTTAAGCTGAAATTTTGATAATAAAAATAATGATCAAAATCTAAATGAGTGTGTTTCCTAGAGGATTCCTTACATGCCAGAAACTGTTTCAAGTACCTTACACATACTAACTTATTTAATGGTGGTCGAGCCCCGGGAAGTGTCGGAACCATGTGATTTATGCTATGACATGGTTGTGAATGTTCCTATTACCAGTCACTGTGTAACAAAGCAACCCGTAAAGGCTTAAAATAATGACCATAATTATTTTTCTCCTGAGCATGTATGGATGTGAGAGTTGGACTGTGAAGAAAGCTGAGTGCTGAAGAATTGATGCTTTTGAACTGTGGTGTTGGAGAAGACTCCTGCGAGTCCCTTAGACTGCAAGGAGATCCAACCAGTCCATTCTGAAGAAGATCAGCCCTGGGATTTCTTTGGAAGGAATGATGCTCTGAAACTCCAGTACTGTGGCCACCTCATGCAAAGAGTTGACTCATTGGAAAAGACTGATGCTGGGAGGGATTAGGGCCAGGAGGAAAAGGGGACGAGAGAGGATGAGATGGCTGGATGGCATCACTGACTTGATAGACGTGAGTTTGAGTGAACTCCAGGAGTTGGTGATGGACAGGCAGGCCTGGTGTGCTGTAATTCATGGGGTCGCAAAGAGTCGGACACGACTGAGCAACTGAACTGACTGAACTGGTAGAGATAGCCACCTCTGCTCAACCTAATGAAGCTGGGGCTGCTCAAAAACTAGGTCTGGGATCATTTGAAGGCTTGTTTACTCACATTTCTGGTGGTCAGTGCTGGCCGTTGGCTGACCCTAGGCTGCGGATATGGGCCAAAACATGTACCTACTACCTCTCCACGTAGCCTGGGCTTCCTCACAACGTGGTGGTTGGGTTTCAAGGGGAGTATCTCAAGAAAGAGTCAGATGGAAGCCATATTGCCCTTATGACCTAGGATTGGGGGTCAACAGTGTCCCTCTGCCACATTCTATTCATCAAAGAAGTTACAAAGTTACTTTTGGTTCAAGGGGAGGAGAAGTAGACCCAACTCATGATAAGAAGTGGAAAGATTCTGGAAGAGCTTATAGGGTTGGAAATACTGCTGTAGATATTTTTGAAAATATATAGTCTACCATACTGCTACCTGCTGCCTGCTTTTTAATTCTGTGGATACTCATGGAATCCCATATTTCCCTGTGTCTGGCCTGTTAGCATCCTCTCTAATCTATACATAATTTCAACTCCATCACCTTTTGCCTAAGTCAACAAGTGTCAGTTTTTGTTTTTATTTTTATTGGTTGCAACCAAGAACGTTGACTCACACAGACAGTGAGGTAGAGGTAGAAATAAGCATGATGTGTTCAAGGGACAAAGTGAAAACCAAGGCACCCAAGGTGTCATGCAGCTCAATACCTTCCTTCTAACACTGGTCAGTGGCCCTGATCTTACTAGGTCTGGGATCATTTGAAGGCTTGTTTACTCACATTTCTGGTGGTCAGTGCTGGCCGTTGGCTGACCCTAGGCTGCGGATATGGGCCAAAACATGTACCTACTACCTCTCCACGTAGCCTGGGCTTCCTCACAACGTGGTGGTTGGGTTTCAAGGGGAGTATCTCAAGAAAGAGTCAGATGGAAGCCATATTGCCCTTATGACCTAGGATTGGGGGTCAACAGTGTCCCTCTGCCACATTCTATTCATCAAAGAAGTTACAAAGTTACTTTTGGTTCAAGGGGAGGAGAAGTAGACCCAACTCATGATAAGAAGTGGAAAGATTCTGGAAGAGCTTATAGGGTTGGAAATACTGCTGTAGATATTTTTGAAAATATATAGTCTACCATACTGCTACCTGCTGCCTGCTTTTTAATTCTGTGGATACTCATGGAATCCCATATTTCCCTGTGTCTGGCCTGTTAGCATCCTCTCTAATCTATACATAATTTCAACTCCATCACCTTTTGCCTAAGTCAACAAGTGTCAGTTTTTGTTTTTATTTTTATTGGTTGCAACCAAGAACGTTGACTCACACAGACAGTGAGGTAGAGGTAGAAATAAGCATGATGTGTTCAAGGGACAAGTGAAAACCAAGGCACCCAAGGTGTCATGCAGCTCAATACCTTCCTTCTAACACTGGTCAGTGGCCCTGATCTTCAATCCCTGTATAGTAGCCAACAAGAGGGGATTCAGAGGCCAGTACCTTGAACCTGACCACTTCAATAGCTTCTCATTTGTGTTATCTTTTCAGTAGGCCTAAAAGGCTGTCCCTCAGAAAGATCCTTGGCAGTCTATCTATTGGTCTGGCCAAGTGGGTTATCAGACTCTTTTTTTTATCTCCCCCAACTTGTTACATGCCCCTCTGTAGTCAGTCCCTTCCCTCCAATTTATGACTCTTTCTTAAATTGAAGCAAAAAAGGCAGAGGGTGGCTGTGGTAGTGGTGATGCTCATGTTAGTCAGGGTTCTCTATAGAAACAGAATCAATAGGATATATATATACATATTTGTCAGCCTCCATAGTTGTGTGAGCCAATTCCTTAATCAAATGCATTTCTATGTACCATCAATGACTAATCCAAACTAAAATTTAAAATAGATTTAGAATCACTAGAAAAAGTTAGATGTAAAGTTAATAAAACATATGTATTTATATGCTGAAAACTATAAAATGTTGGTGAAAGAAATGAAAGAAGACCCATACAAATGGAGAGACATACCATGTTCATAAATTGAAAGCTTCAACATAATTAGAAAGTCAGTTCTACTCAAACTGATATACAGGTTTAATGCAATTTCTATCAAAATTCCAAGAAGAAAAACTGGTAAATTAGACTTCATCAAAAATCAAACATTTGCTCTGCAAAAAGATTGTGTTAAGAGAATGAAAAGACAAGTTACACACTGGGGAGAAAATGTTTGCAAACCACATATCTGACAGAGAACTAGCATTTAGAATATGTAAAGAACAGCATAAAATTTCTCTAAGAAAATGTGAAAATCTATAAACTTTTCCTTGAGTAGGATAGAGATGGCAAACAAGCACTTGAAAAGATGTTAACGTTATTAGACATTCAGTTCAGTTCACTTCAGTCGCTCAGTCGTGTCCGACTCTTTGCGACCCCATGAATTGCAGCACGCCAGGCCTCCCTGTCCATCACATCCCCCGGAGTTCACTCAAACTCACATCCATCAAGTCAGTGATACCATCCAGCCATCTCATCCTCTGTCGTCCCCTTCTCCTCCTGCCCCCAATCCCTCCCAGCATCAGTCTTTTCCAATGAGTCAGCTCTTCGCATGAAGTGGTCAAAGTACTGGAGTTTCAGCTTTAGCATCATTCCTTCCAAAGAACACCCAGGACTAATCACCTATAGGATGGACTGGCTGGATCTCCTTGCAGTCCAAGGGACTCTCAAGAGTCTTCTCCAACACCACAGTTCAAAAGCATCAATTCTTTGATGCTCAGCTTTCTTCACAGTCCAACTCTATATCCATATGTGATCACTGGAAAAACCATAGCTTTGACTAGACGAACTTTTGTTGGCAAAGTAATGTCTCTGCTTTTCAACGTGCTGTCTAGGTTGGTCATAACTTTTCTTCCAAAGAGTATTAGACATTAGGAAATTACAAATTAAAGCCACAATGAGATAGCACTACATACCAACAAAATGGCTTTAAAAATAGCGACAATACCAAATGCTGGCAAGGATACTGAGGAACATGATAACTCTTTACATTGCTGGGGTAAATGAAATGTTACAGCTACTTTGTAAAATAGTTTGGCAACAAAAAACAAAACAAAACTTAAAAAAAAATGCAATTAACATAACCCAACAATTGTACTCTCTGCACTTATTCCAAGAATTCCAAGAAATGAAAAATATGATCACATAAAAACCTGTACATAAATATTTATTGCAGCTTGATTTGTAGTAGACCCAAATGGAAAGAAACCTAGATGTCTTTCAGCTGGTGAGTAGTTAAACTGTGGCACATCCCTATTGTGGAATACTACTTAGCAATAAAAAAGGAACAGACTTGATACATGTAACACCTGGAAGAATCTCCTAGAACCATGCTGAGTGAAAAAGGTCAATTCTAAAATGTCACCTGCTATCTGCTCCCATGTACAATCATCCCTCAGTATCTATAGGGACTGGTTCCAGGACCCTCTCAGATGCCAGAATCCAAGGATACTCAAGTCCCTTGTACAAAATGACACAGTACTGTCAACTGTCTTCATCCAGAGATTTTGCATCCATGAACTCAACCAATTGCAGAATGTCAGTCCATGGTTGGTTGAATCCATGAAAGTGGAACCCATAGATGCAGAGAGCCAACAGTATGTAACATTCTTGAAGTGACAAAGCCGTAGAAATAGAGAACAGATTAGTGGCTGCCAGAGGTTAAGGAGGTAGTTGAAGGTGAAAGAGTGTGGGTATAAAAGGGCTTAATAAAGATCTTTGTGATGGGATATTCTCTCTCTTGACTGCATCGTTAATATCCTGGTTGTGATACCATAAAAGATGTTTTGCCAGATGTTACCACTAGGGGAAACTAGGTTAAGAATATGTGGGATCTCTCCATATTGCTTCTTACAGATGCATGTGAATCTATACTTATCTCAAAATAAAAAGTTTAATCTGAAATATAATTGATTGAGGCTTCTTTTGTTGTCTGGCATTTAGTCTGTCCTTGAGAATGTTCCATGTGTGCTTGAGAAGAATGTGTGTTCTCTTGTTGCTGGGTGTTCTACAGATTTGTTAGGTCAACATGATGATAACAGCTACTTTGAAGTCTTGTTCTGCTAAGTCTAACATCTGGGCCCCCAGAGAGATTGTGTTATTGACTGCTTTCTTCTCTGTAAGAGTCACACTTTCCTGGGTGTGGGTATGTGTGTACGTGTGTGTTGCATGTCTTATACTTTCTGTCGAAGATTGGACATTTTCTGTATCATTGCAACTCTGAATTCTAATCCCACCAGGAGGGGTGATTGTTAATAGTGTCTTTTGTGTGTGTGTCCTGGATTTGTTTGCCTGGATTAATTCCATGAAATCTATTTCCCTCACATTGTGTACTGATCTCTTTACTTAGGGTTTTTTTTTCAATTCTTGCTTTTACTTTTAAGGCTGACTTCCTAGAGGTCACTCTCGGCCAACATATGATTAGTCAGAGGTTGTGCTGAAACTCCTTAAGCCAGTAAGACACCTATTGTTTGCTGATGGATCTGTGAGTGGTTTAGAGAACGCATTTAAAGTTCAAGCAACTTTCCACATTTTATGCTCTGTGTTTACAGTACCTCACCTTCAACAAGAAAAGAGTAGCTGGCTGGTATCCTCTCTGGTCTCTGCTTAGGAGCTCACAGCCTTGAGCATGAGCACAGCCTTTCAGACCACCAGGAATTAAGCAGCGATCTTACAAAGATCCACTCTGGTTGACTCCTACCTAGATCTCCCTTGTTAAATTTCTGGCTGGTTTATCTGTCTGTTGCTTGCCCCAGCCACTACAGAGACCTTAGGTTAGCTGTACTGTTGGCCTGCTCTAATTATTTGCCATTGATGTCACTTTGATTTTTACAGCCACCCTGGCAAGTGGTTCTGAACTCTTCTCCCATAAAGTCTGTCCCTTTCATTAGCCCTCATGGCCTACCATGTCCTCGTAGGACTACAGAGGTGAGGGTGGTGGGTAGTGGGAGAATAGCTAATATGCCATGGATTCCCATTGTTCATATTGAGGCTTGGCAGATGTTCTTCATCAAATGTTTCCCAACTTGTTGTTTCTAACATAACATATCCAAACTGAATCTCTGACTCCTATCCTTTCCCACTGTTAGTGGAACCTCCTTCTTTCCAGCTTTTCAGGTCAAAAACCTTGGAATTATTCAAAATGTGGCCAAGATCATGGAGTAGGAAGACCCTGAGATTACCTTGTCCTATGAGCACACCAAAATTACAACTATTTATTCTCTACGAGAAAAATAGCAGAAAAGACTTTCTATAACTGAAGACACAAAGAAGAAACTACAATTAGAAGGGAAGGAGGGGGTGGAGATGCAGTATAGTCAAGACGCACCCGCCTGGGTAGGTAACGTCAAACAGAAGGATAACCACAATTGGAGAGGTTTCCCCCAAGGAGCAAGGGGTGTGAGGCCCACATCAAGCTCCCTAGTCTAGAGGTCCTGAAGCAGAAAGATGAGCTTCCAGAAGCCTGGTTTGAAGACCAATGGGGCTTGAGTATGGGAAAGCAAAGGCTGTAGGAACCAGAGACTTCATTCAAAATCTTGCATGCAAATCTGACGCCCGACTAAGAAAGAGTAATATAAAGATCCTAGGTCAGAACCATTTGCTGATCTTGGAAAGCCTCCTGGACAGGCAGGAGACAACTGGGACTCCCTTGGGGAAAGGGATGTTCATGATGACCATTTTTGAGAGTTTTTTCTACTACAAGGACAGTACTGTTGGCTGGTACCATTTTGGAGTCCTCCCTATAGGGTCCATCCCTCTAAATGATGAAAGGAAGAAACCTATAAGCATGAATACTCTATCCAGAAAGGCTATCATTCAGACTTTATAGTTTTACAGACAAGCACAGCTAAAACAGTTCAGCAACACTATACCAGCTTCATAAGAAATATTAAAGGGACTAAGTAGAAAAGAAAATACCACAATCAGAAAAAATGAAAATTACAAAAGGAAAATCTCATTTGTAAAGGCAAACATACAGTAAAGGTAGTAGATCAACCAATTATAAAGTTAGTAGGAAAGTTACAAGACAAAATCAGTGAAACCACCTATACCCACAATAGGTAGTTAAGGGATACACACGAAAAATGATGTAAAATATGATGCCAAGAACACTAACTATGGGGAGAGTAAAAATGCAAGATTGTAAGAATGTATTCAAACTGAAAAGAACATCAACTTAAAATAGTCACATATATGTATGTGTATGTATATATAGTTACATAAATAGTTGTATATGAACCAAAAACCTATAATGGATACACACCAAAAAAAGAAAAGATTCCAAAATAACACTGAAAATAACCATCAAACCACAAATGAAGAGAGCAAAAAAAAGAAAGGAACAAAAAACTTTCAATACAGAAACAACAAAAAAACACTAAACAACATAGCAATAAGAACATTTGTTGCTCAGTCGCTCAGTCGTGTCCGACTCTTTGTGACCACATGGACTATAGTATGCCAGGTTTCCCCATCCTCCACCATCTCCCGGAGCTTACTCAAACTCATGTCCATTGAGTCAGTGATGCCATCCAACCATCTCGTCCTCTGTCATTCCCTTCTCTTCCTGCCTTCAATCTTTCCCACCATCAGGGACTTTTCTAACAAGTCAGCTCTTTGCATCAGGTGGCCAAAGCATTGAAGCTTCAGCTTCAGCATCAGTCCTTCCAATGAATATTCAGGGTTGATTCCCTTTAGGATTGACAGGTTTGATCTCCATGCTGTCCAAGACACTCTCAGGAGTCTTCTCCAACACCACAGTTCAAAAGCATCAATTCTTTGGTGCTCAGCCTTCTTTATGGTTCAGTTCTCACATTCATACGTGACTACTGGAAAAACCATAGCTTTGACTATACAGACCTTTGCTGGCAAAGTAATGTCTCTGCTTTTTAATACATTTGTTTAGGTTGGTCATAACTTTTCTTCCAAGGAGCAAGTGTCTTTTAATTTCATGGCTGCAGTCTTCATCTACAGTGATTTTGGAGACCAAGAAAATAAAGTCTGTCACTGTTTCCATTGTTTCCCCATCTATTTGCCATGAAGTGATGGGACGAGGTGCCATGATCCTAGTTTTTTGAATGTTGTTTTAAACCAGTTTTTTCACCTCTTTCACTTTCATCAGGAGGCTTTTTAGTTCTTTTTCACTTTCTGCCATAAGGGTGGTGTCATCTGCATATCTGAGATTATTAATATAAGAACATACCTGTCAATAATTACATTGTAAGTGGCTATTGCAAACAGTGCTGCAATGAACACTGGGGTGTATATATCTTTTCAGACCACATTTCTCTGGATATATGCCCAAGAGTGGGATTGCAGCATCATATGATAACTCTATTTTTAGTTTTTAAGGAACCTCCACACTGTTCACAGCGGCTGTACCAATTTACATTCCCAACGACAGTGTAGGAGGGCTCCCTTCTTTCCACATCTTCTCCAGCATTTATTATTTTTTGATGATATCCATTCTGCCTGTGAGGTGATATCTCACTGTAGTTTTGATTTGCATCATTTTCATGTGCCTGTTGGCCATCTGTATGTCTTCCTTGGAGAAATGTCTGTGTAGGTCTTCTGCTCATTTTTTTGTTGGGTGTTTTCTTATATTAAACCACGTGAGTTGTTTGTAAATTTTGGAGACTAATCCCTTGTCAGTTGCATCATTTGCAAATATTTTCTCCCATCCTGTGCATTATCTGTTCATATTGTATATGGTTGACTTTGCTGTGCAAAAGTGTTTAAGTAAGTCTCATTTATTTTTGTTTTTATTGCCATTACTCAGAGAGATGGGCTGAAAAAGATAATCACTACAATTTTTGTCAGAGAGAAGCAACCTAAATGCCCACCAACAGAAGAATGGATGAAGATATGGTACATAAATACAATGTAATATTACTCAGCCACAAAAAGGAATGAATTTGAGTCAATTCTATTAAGGTGGATGATCCCAGAGCCTGTTATACAGAGTGAAGTAAGTCAGAAAGAGAAAAACAAATATTGTATATAATGCATATATATATGGAATCTAGAAAAATGGTACTGATGAATCTATCTGCAGGGCAGGAATAGAGACACAGACATAGAGAAGAGACTTGTGGTCACAGCGGGGGAAGGAGACAGCGGGACAAACTGAGAGAGTAGCACTGAAACGTATACATTCCCACAGGTGAAACAGATGGTAAATGGGAAGCTGCTATATAACGCAAGTTCACCCTCATACTCCATGGCAACCTAAAGGAGTGGGATGGGGTGGGGGTTGCAGGGAGGTTTAAGAGGCAGGTACATATGTATACTTATGGCTGATTCATGCTGTTGTATGGCAGAAACAAACACAGCATTGTAAAGCAATTATCCTCCAATTAAAAATAAATATTTTTAAAAAGTCGCTTTCCCTGCAGAAATCCTCTAGAGCACAGCAGAACCAGGACAGAAAGCCCTTTTCCTGCAATGTCTCTTCAAGTATCCTCCACTGACAAACCTTAACAACTGAAATCAACTGATAAGTGGCCTGTGACCTTCTTGATAGTCTCTGAAAAACTCACTCCCACCTTAGTGCCTTTGCAGTTGCTGTGCCCTCCACCTGGAATCCTTCTGCTCGATCCTCAATCTGTTCTGCATGACTTGCTCCCTTAGCCAACAGGTTTCTGCTCAAATTGCTCTTTATCAGTAGGGCCTTTTCTAACGACTTCATTAAATAGCACCATATTCAGAGCACTTTGCAACTCAGACCTCATCTTTTTCTCCAAAGCAATTATTTACTTGGATATTTATTATTTATTATCCTTCTCCATGTTCAAGGATGTTAGCTCATCAAGTACAAAGAATTCTATTAATATTTTGTTCCTTTCAGATTTTCCCCTATGAGGATTTTTTTTTTTTTAGGAGTTTAACAAAGACACAGAAATGCATTTGTATGGGAAACTTTCTGAATTTTCACAAACTGAATCCCCTAGGTAACCAGCACTCAGATCAAAAAAATAGAACACTACCGAGTACCCTAAAAATTCCCTTTGTGCCCCCTTTAAGGGTAAACGTTATCCTAGATTGCAGAATCAAAGATTAGTTTTGTCCTTCATATGAGTGGAATTACACAATATGTATTTTGTGATTGGTCTTTGGTTTCTGTCACTTGACATTTTTATAGAAGATTCACCCATATTTCGTTGTTTTACTGTGTATCTTTCATACTCCTTGAGGTGCAACATTCCAGTGTGTGAATATACTACAAGTTTATTTATGTACTGTCAATGAATCTTTGGGTACTTCCCAGTTTCGGCTGTCATGAATAGAGTCACTATGCGTTTTCCTGTACATGTCTTCTTGTGAGCTTATGTCAGAATTTCTGTTGGGTGTTTATCTAGGAGCAGATATACCATATTCAGATTTATCAACCAGCTTCCCCAGCCAAGATCTCAAGGATATTCTCTTTCATTCATGTCAAATACATTCCCTGACATGACATATATGAAGCACCCAGCATTGGGCTGGGTTCAGTATGAGGATTCTGGAAACAGGCATTTTCTTTCTTAGACTCCATGCAAGACACTGTACCTGGTTCAGTGGGATGAAACAAAGACTCAAAGTAAGTATGGTTCAAAGTAAGCCATATAATATGTAAGAAGATTTGTCAACATTGTCACTATAGATCTCACTCTGTAATGAGATCTATAGTGACAACAGATCAGTAGAAAAAAAAATTCTAAGGTTATATTCAAAATGAAAAAGCAAGGGAAAAAAACTTCTTACAAAACTACAATTGAAAGACTCAAGAACAACAATAATAATGGCAAATATTTATTGACCATTTCCTCTATGGCAAGCTTATTGTGTATATAACCTCATCTAATCTTCAGTGATATAAGGCATGCTACAGTCCATGGAGTCAATGTTGGATATGACTTAATGACTAAACAACAAGAGATAAGGTTCTGTCATACCAGGCTCACTTCATTTTTGCTGTTTGACTGCTGACAGCTTCAAAGCTCATAAGAAAATTATGAGCACCCTCCCTTGGGTGTTCAAGTGATGTCCAAGCCATACATGCCCTGGCCCTTTTACTGGACCTCACCACAGCATCCCCTACCCCAACAACCCACAGTGAAATAGGAGAATTGCCCCACCCTGCTCTCTCAAAACATTTTCAGACCTGTTTGGGACCCTACCCTGCCTCCCCAGAAAGCCTCATTATGTCTATAACAAATCATTTCAAACACTTGTGGTGCACAGATAGATCAATCTCAGATATCCAAATAAAAGCTGGTGAAGGGCACAGTGCTGCCCCCAAGAGACAACAAGAAGACACAATAGATGAGGGAAGAGAGCTTAGAAAAGCTACTCATCATTAATTCATTCAACAGCATGTGTTCAGTGCACAAAGTAGGAAACGGCATGGACTGATTTCCAGCCCTTGGTAGAGCGAAGGAAGTTGTTTACTGAAAAATAAATGTAAGTTACTTTTAAATATATGAAAATATAACTAGTGTCCCTTTAGCTAAACACATACTAATTAAAACAAGGAGCTATTTTTAACTTAAACTGAATAAGATGTAACACTGTAACTACACACTATCAGCACCTGCATACGCCACTGTGAGTGGTGTAGGGTAATACCACTGGAGGGATACCTGGCAGGTCTATCAACTTTTTAAATGTAGCCCCACTCTCCCTCGGTAACCCTATTTTCAGGAGTTTATACATACAGACATAGCTATAAAGGGGCAGGGTTTGACACTTCCTTCTTTCCTTAAGTGTATTTTATTTCTGTATGGGTCTTTGTAGAAAATTAGAAAATACAGAGTATTAGGGAGGAAAAAAAAAAAAAACCCACAATCCCAGCATCCATGAATAAGACTGAGCTCACATATCCACTGCTTCCTTCCTCCTGACAGAGCATGGATGCCTCCTGGTGGATTTACTTTTTTAAGTACATTCATTATTTTACAATTTTGAATTTTTAAAATGCACTTAATTTTTTAAACTAGGTAATGAACTCACACTGTTAAATATTTTAAGTTCTATATGGTATAGAGTGAAAACTCTATCCATTTGTTTCCCTTGAACTAGGTTTCCTTTCCCACAGGCAACTGAACTGGCACATATAGATACAGACATACAGATACAGACAGGGCTCCTCTGGTGGCTCAGATGGCAAAGAATTTGCCTGCAATAGAGGAGGCCTAGGTTTGCTCCCTGGGTCGAGAAGATCCCCTGGAGAAGGGAATGGCAACCTGTTCAGTATTCTTGCCTGGAGAATTCCATGGACAGAGGAGCCTGGCAGGCTACAGTCCACGGGGTCGCAGAGTTAGACACACTGAGAAACTAACACTTTCATAAAGATACACCTACAGATGTGGTATATATATTATAGATATATATCATATGCATGTGTATATAAAGGAATACTATTCAAACATACAAAAGAAGGAATCTTTGCCATTTGCAACAAAATGAATGGATCTGGAGGTCACTAAGCTAAGTGAGAAACCTATATGCAGGTCAGGAAGCAACAGTTAGAACTGGACATGGAACAGACTGGTTCCAAATAGCAAAAGTACATCAAGGCTGTATACTGTCACCCTGCTTATTTAACTTATATGCAAAGTATAGCATGAGAAACGCTGGGCTGTAAAAAGCACAAACTGGAATCAAGATTGCTGGGAGAAATATCAATAACCTCAGATATGCAGATGACACCATCCTTATGGCAAAAAGTGAAGAAGAACTAAAAAGCCTCTTGATGAAAGTGAAAGAGGAGAGTGAAAAAGTTGGCTTAAAGCTCAACATTCAGAAAACGAAGATCATGGCATCTGGTCTCATCCCTTCATAGGAAATAGATGGGGAAACAGTGGAAACTGGGTCAGACTTTATTTTGGGGGGCTCCAAAATCACTGCAGATGGTGACTGCAGCCATGAAATTAAAAGACACCCCTTGGAAGGAAAGTTATGACCAACCTAGATAGCATATTGAAAAGCAGAGACATTACTTTGCCGACTAAGGTCCATCTAGTCAAGGCTATGGTATTTCCAGTGGTCATGTATGGATGTGACAGCTGGACTGTGAACACAGAAAGCAGAGCACTAAAGAACTGATGCTTTTGAACTGTAGTGTTGGAGAAGACTCTTGAGAGTCCCTTGGACTGCAAGGAGATCCAACCAGTTCATTCTGAAGGAGATCAGCCCTGGGATTTCTTTGGAAGGACTGATGCTAAAGCTGAAATTCCAATACTTTGGCCACCTCATGCGAAGAGCTGACTCATTGAAAAAGACCCTGATGCTGGGAGGGATTGGGGGCAAAAGGAGAAGGGGACGACAGAGAATGAGATGGCTGAATGGCATCACCGACTTGATGGACATGAGTTTCAGTGAACTCCAGGAATTGGTGATGGACAGGGAGGCCTGGCGTGCTGTGATTCATGGGGTCACAAAGAGCAACTGAGCTTAGTCGGACACAACTGAGCAACTGAACTGATGTTAAGTGAAACAAATCAGATAAAGACAAATACTGTATGATATCATTTGTGTGTGGAATCTAAAAAAAATCAACAAACTAGTGAACATAACAGAAAGAAACAGACTCACTCTCTTACAGAGAGCAAATTCATGGTTACCAACACAGAGAGGAAAGACGTGAGGGCAATAAAGGGGTAACAATTTAAGAGGAACATAATACTGTCAGTTTTCATTCTAATCCCAAAGAAGGGCAATACCAAAGAATGTTCAAACTACTGTACAATTGCACACATTTCACACGCTAGCAAAGTAATGTTCAAAATTCTTCAAGCTAGTGTTCAGCAGTATGTGAACGGAGAACTTCCAGATGTACAAGCTGGATTTACAAAGGGCAGAGGAACCAGAGACCAAATTGCCAACATTCAGTGGATCATAGAAAAAGTGAGACACTTTCAGAAAAACATCTACTTCTGCTTCACTGACTACACTAAAGCCTTTGCCTGTGTTCAGCTCAGTTCAGTCGCTCAGTCATATCCGACTCTTTGCGAGCCCATGAATTGCAGCACGCCAGTCCTTCCTGATCACCAACTCCCAGAGTTCACTCAGACTCATGTCCATGGAGTCAGTGATGCCATCCAGCCATCTCATCCTCTCTCGTCCCCTTCTCCTCCTGCCCCCAATCCCTCCCAGCAGCAGAGTCTTTTTCATTGAGTCAACTCTTAGCATGAGGTGGCCAAAGTACTGTAGTTTCAGCTTTAGCATCATTCCTTCCAAAGAAATCCCAGGGCTGATTGTGTGGATTACAACAAATTGTGGGAAATTCTTAAAGAGATGAGAATACCAGACCACTTTACCTGTCTTCTGAGAAACCTGTATGGAGGACAAGAAGCAAGAATCAGGCATGGGACAATGGCTGGTTTAAAACTGGGAAAGGAATACACCAAGGCTGTATTGTTACCCTGCTTATTTAACTTCTATGCAGAGTATATCATGTGAAATGACAAGCTGGATGAATGACAAGCTGGAACCAAGATTCCTGGGAGAAATATCAAAAACCTCAAATATGCAGATGGCACCACTCTAATGGCAGAAAATGAAGAGGAACTAAAGAGCCTCCTGATGAGTGTGAAAGAGTAAAGTGAAAAAGCTGGCTTTGAAATTCACCCTTCAAAAAACAAAGATGATGGCATCCAGTTCCATCCATAGCAATAGATGGAAAGAGCAGCAGATTTTCTTGGGCTCCAAAATCACTTTGGATGGTGACTGCAGTCATACAATTAAAATATGATTGCTATTTGGAAGAAAAGCTATGACAAACCTAGACAGTGCATTAAAAAGCAGACATCACTTTGCCAACAAAGGTACATATAGTCAAAGCTATGGTTTCTCCAGTAGTCATGTATGGATGTGAGAGCTGGACCATAAAGGAGGCTGAGTGCCAAAGAATTGATGCTTTCGAATTGTGGTGCTGAAGAAGACTCTTGAGAGTCCCTTGGACAGCAAGGAGATCAAACCAGTCAATCCTAAAGGAAGTCAACCCTGAATATGCATTGGAAGGACTGATGCTGAAGCTGAAGCTCCAATATTTTGGCCACCTGATGTGAAGAGCCAACTCATTGGAAAAGACCCTGATGCCGGGAAGGATTGAGGGCAGGAGGGGAAAGGGGTGAGAGAGGATGAGATGGTTGGATGACATCACCAACTCAATGGACATGAGTTTGAGCAAACTCCAGGAGATGGTGAAGAAGGGAAGCCTGGCGTGCTGCAGTTCACGGGGGTCACAAAGAGTTGGACATGACTTAGTGACTGAACAACAGCTACAACAACAAATATCTCAATTTTTTTAAAAAAGAACATGCAAACTAAAAACAAAAAGGAGCCATATGTGCCTTGCTGGGTCTAGTGTTGAGGGAAGAGATAAACAGGCCCCTGTACTAGACAGATGGTGCTTGTTAAGTGGAGTAAAATTGGAGCTCTGTTCTCACCCAGACACTCCAAGGACAAAGCTAGTGGCAGAAGCTGAGCTCTGCTAAAGTGGAGATTGAAAGACCCCAGCTTAGCAGAGCTAGCGCCATTTTGTGATCAGCCAGCCAATTGCAAAAAAAAAAAAGTCCTTGCATAAGCCGGGGTAACTGGTGCCTTGCGATAAACAGGATGCTTGTGGTTGGGAGATATGCCGAGCAGGACGTTTGTGGTAGGGCACACAGCCCAGAATGAGGACTGGAAAGTCCTGAAAAATCCACCTCCGCCCCAAGCGGGCCAGAGGTACTTTCCGCCCTTCCAGCCGTCGGATGACTATCGCATGATTTAAACCAACCAATGAAAACCCTGTAACTATGCCTCTCGCTTCTGTACGCGCGCTTCTGCTGACTTAAGCCTATATAAACCCTTTACCCCCCAAAAGGCGGCGCGCAAGCCCTTCGGGGCTTGTTCGCCCCAGGCGCGTGTGACCTCCAATAAACCTCTTGCAGGTGAAGAAGGGAAGCCTGGCGTGCTGCAGTTCACGGGGGTCACAAAGAGTTGGACATGACTTAGTGACTGAACAACAGCTACAACAACAAATATCTCAATTTTTTTAAAAAAGAACATGCAAACTAAAAACAAAAAGGAGCCATATGTGCCTTGCTGGGTCTAGTGTTGAGGGAAGAGATAAACAGGCCCCTGTACTAGACAGATGGTGCTTGTTAAGTGGAGTAAAATTGGAGCTCTGTTCTCACCCAGACACTCCAAGGACAAAGCTAGTGGCAGAAGCTGAGCTCTGCTAAAGTGGAGATAAGATGACCACTCCTGAGGTCAAGAGAAACTTCCCTGTCTGCACACGCAGAGGAAGCTCCTTGGGGGTCAGAAAGGGAAGAAGGGTTAGCCTGGTGGCTCAGTGGTAAAGAATACACCTGCCAATGCAGGCGACACAAGTCAATCCCAGATCCAGGATGATCCCACATGCCACAGAGCAACTGAGCCTGTGCACTGCAACTACTGAGCCTGTGCTCTCGAGTCTAGGAACCATACCTCTGAGCTCATGCACCCTGGAGCCTGTGCTCTGCAACAAGAGAAACCACCACACTGAGAAGCCTGTCCACTGCGACTAGAGAGTAGCCCCTGCTCACTGCAACTAGAAAAAAGTCTGGCAGCAATGAAGACCCAAGACACCAAAAAAAAAAAAAAAGAAAGAAAGAAACACCAGGACAAGTAGAGGGAGGATCAAGGAGGGAGAGACAGTGGGGGGAAAAAAAAAAAGCTTTCAAAAGTTGGGGGGAGGTTGGGGGTAGGGAGCAACATCTCCTCATAATAAGTGTAGGCATGTACCCACAAGCCTCTGTGGTGGAATCCATCTTAGAAAAATGTTGCATAGGCATCTGGGGGAGGGTCCAAGGACTAGTTAGGAGTGAAGAAAGAAACAAGATAATTGGCCAAATGCAAACAAAGACACAGAAGGACTGTCCTATATGAGTGACTTCAATCACCTCTTTGTGTGGATCACAACAAAATGTGGGAAATTCTTAAAGAGAAAGGAATACCAGACCACCTTACCTGTCTCCTGAGAAACCTATATAGGTCAAGAAGCAACAGTTAGAACCAGACCATGGAACAACAGATTGGTTCCAAATAGGGAAAGGAGTACATCAAGGCTGTGTTGTCATCCTGCTTATTTAACATCTATGCGGAGTACATCATGCAAAATGCCAGGCTGGATGAACCACAAGCTGGAATCAAGAATGCTGGGAGAAATATCAGTAACCTCAGATATGCAGATGACACCCCCTTATGGCAGAAAGTGAAAAGGAACTAAACAGCCTCTTGAAGAAGATGAAAGAGGAGTGAAAAAGCCGGCTTAAAACAACATTCAAAAAATGAAGATCATGGCATTTGATCCCATCACTTCATGGCAAATAGACGGGGAAACACTAGAAACAGTAACAGACTTTATTTTCTTGGACTCCAAAATCACTGCAGATGTTGACTGAAGCCATGAAATTAAAGAAAAGCTATGACAAACCTAGCCAGTGTATTAAGGAGCAGAGACATTACTTTGCCAACAAAGGACTGTATAGTCAAAGCTATTGTTTTTCCAGTAGTCATGTATGGATGACTTGAACCATAAAGAGTTGAACCATAAAGGCTGAGCACCAAAGAATTGATGCTTTTGAACGGTGGTGTTGGAGAAGACTCTTGAGAGTCCCTTGGATAGCAAGATCAAACCAGTCAATCCTAAGGGAAACCAACCCTGAATATTCACTGGAAGGACTGATGCTGAAGTTGAAGCTCCAGTACTTTGGCCACCTGATGCAAAGAGCTGACTCATTAGAAAAGACCTTGATGTTGGGAAAGATTGAAGGCAGAAGGGGACAACAAAGGACAAGATGGTTAAATGGCATCACTGACTCAATGGACATGAGTTTGAGCAAGCTCCAGGAGATGAAGCTGGCATGCTGCAGTCCATAGGGTTACAGAGTTGGACATGACTGATGGACTGAACAAATCACCTCTAACCTGTGTCCTGCCTCAGTAGAGGGTGCCTATGCTCTTTCTCTCTAGTTGTGTATCTCTGGCTTGCTTCAGGGTTTGTTTTGTTTTGTTTTTGTTTTTGCAGTATCCTTTTTGTAACACCATACAGTATATATAATTTAAAAAACTTTTTAGAATGCTGTGTTGGTTTCTGCCATACAACACAAATCAGCCATAATTATACACACATCCCTTCCCTTCTCTCCTTGCATCCCACCCCTCCAGGTCATCACAGAGCACCAGAATGGGCTCCCTGCGCTACACATCAACTTCTCACTAGCTATCCATCTTACACCTGATAGTATACATATATATGCTAATGCTACTTTCTCTGTTTGTCCCCCTTTCCCTCCCCCACTGCACCCACAAGTCCATTCTCTACATCTGCATCTCCATTCCTTCCCTGCAAATAGGTTCATCAGTATCATTCTTCTAGATTCCACATGTGTTAATACATTATTTTTCTGACTTACTTCACTCTGTATAACATGCTCTAGATTCGTCTACCTGTCTTAAACAAACTGCTTCTCTGTTGTGCTCTCCCACATATCATTCTGTCTCAAATAATAAGCTTCGTACCTGTTTTCCGATTCTGCCTCTTTGAAACATTGTTTCAGAAGGGTAAGAGAGTAACGTTGCTTCTAACCTCTAGCCCCTAGTGGTCTAGTAGCTAGGATTCCTGGTTTTCATCCAGGCTGCATACTGCTGCTGCTGCTGCTAAGTTGCTTCAGTCGTGTCCAATTCTTTGCAACCCTATGGACTGTAGCCCACCAGGCTCCTCTGTCCATTGGATTCTCCAAGAAAGAATACTGGAGTGAGTTGCCATGCTCTCCTCCAGGAGATCGAACTCACATCTCTTTATGTCTCCCGCATTGGCAGATGGGTTCTTTACCACTAGTGCCGAAGCCCCTTCATCCAGGCTACGCATGTTCAATTCCTGGGCAGGGAAGTAAGATCCCTCTTCAGGGCTGCTCACTGCTGTCTCTCTGAGATCAATTTCTTTTACTTAGCAGAATATTTTCAAGGTTCATCCAAGTAGTAGCAGTATCAATATTTCATTCCTTTTATGGCTGAATAATATTCCACCATTTGCCTATTATGAATTCTACTACAAACATTCCTATACAAGTTTCTGTGTAGACATATATTTTTCTCTTGAATACACACTTAAAGAGTAGAATCATATGATAATTCTGTTTATCTTTTTGAGGAACCACCAAATTATTTTACATAGTCGCTGCAACGTTTTACATTCTTATCAGTGATGCAGTATTTCTCCAGATCCTTGCCAGCTTTTTTCCCCCATTAAAGTCATCCTAGAACTCTTGCCTGGAAAATCCCACGGACGGAAGAGCCTGGTAGGCTACAGTCCATGGGCTCGCTAAGAGTCAGACATGACAGAGGGACTTCACTTTCACTTTTCACTTTTGTGCACGGAGAAGGAAATGGCAACCCACTCCAGTATTCTTGCCTGAAGAATCCCAGGGACAGAGGAGTCTGGTGGGCTGCCATCTATGGGGTCGCAGAGATGGACACGACTGAAGTGACTTAGCAGCAGCAGCAGCAGTGGGCTGAAGTGATATCTCATTGTGGGTTTGATTTGAATTTCTTTAATGACCAATGATGAAGTTTTTCATGTGTTGTCCATTTGTATATCTTCTTTGAAGCAATGTGTATTCCTTTGTTGACATTTTAATTAGGCTGTTTATCTATAGTTGAGTTTTGAAAGTTCTTTATATACAATTAGTAGTCTGGATTTTAAACAAATCAGATATATACTTTGCAAATATTTTCTTCCACTCTGTAAGTTACATTTTCACATTTTTTATAATGTCCTTTGATGCAGTTTCTAAATTTGATGAAATCCATTTGTTTTTCCTTGAGCTTCTAAGTGTCAAATGTAAGAATGCAACCCAAAGTCATCGACTTATTTTCTTCTGGCAGTTTAGTTTTAGTTCTTATAAACTGTTAATCCATTTTGAGTTAATGAGTGATATATGAAGTGAGGCAGGTGACCAACTTCATTCTATGTGGTTTTCCAATTGTCTTAGCACCACTTGTCCAACAGACTATCGTTTTCCCAGTGAAAGGCGTTGACATTTTCATGGTCAAATATGCAACGCCTTATTTCTGGGTTCTCAATTCTATTCCATTGGTCTTTATCCTTATGCCAATACCACAGTTTTGATTACTCAAGCTTTGCAGTTAAGTTTTAAAATTAAGAAGTGAGATATCAAGATTGTTCTTGCTATTCAGTGTCCCTTGCAGCTTCATAGAACTTGAGGATGAGCTTCTTCATTTCTGCAAAAAGATCTCTTGGAATTTTGTTAAGATTGCATCTATATATTTTTGAGAAATATAGCCATTATAATACTGTCTCAATTCATGAATATGGTAGGTATTTCCATTTTTTCTTTCAGGATGTTCTTAATTTTTAGCATACAAATATTCCACAATCTTGGTTAAATTGATTCCTAGGTGTATTATTCTCCTGAATGCTTTGCTGTAAATGGACTTTACCTTTTTTCAGATTACAGATAGTATACAGAAATACAATTTATGGGCACTCTCATAATTTCCAATTTTGCTGAATTCAATGATCACATCTAGGAGCTTTCTTATGGATTCTTTGTGATTTTCAACATACAGAATTGTATCTATACAATCTTCCTTTCCAATTTGGCTTTTTCTTCCTTAATTACTCTGGCTAGACCTTCCATTATAATTTTAAATAGCAGTGGCTGAAGTAGGGACACTTATTTCTGATCTTAAGAGTCAAGTTTTCAATCTTTCATTGTTAGCTGTGGCATTTTCATTAAAAAAAAAAAAAAAAAACATACAGAATTGTATCTATACAATCTTCCTTTCCAATTTGGCTTTTTCTTCCTTAATTACTCTGGCTAGACCTTCCATTATAATTTTAAATAGCAGTGGCTGAAGTAGGGACACTTATTTCTGATCTTAAGAGTCAAGTTTTCAATCTCTCATTGTTAGCTGTGGCATTTTCATTTAAAAAAAAAAAAAAAAACCTGTATCATGTTTATAAATTTCCCTTCTATTCCTAATGTGTTAGAATTTTATCCAATGTCTTCTTACTGAGATGACCATATAGCTTTTTCCTTGTCCTATTAACTTGGTATGATTGTTTTTATACTGAACCACTTTTATTTCCCTAGACACCTTTATTCTACAACAGTAGTCTCTCCTTTTCCACTAAGTTCTCTTTTACATTTAGGATGGTCCTCCATCCCATGCAGTATTCACTTTATTTCTATAGCCTTTTTAAGCTGGATGTACTAATAGAGAACTGTTTAGTGACCTATCCAAAAGACTTTGAGTGGAAGAAATTGATACCCCACAACTCAAAAATCAGATTATATCCATGCATATGACCACAGGAGAAAGTTATACTAAAACTGTTCCTCTTCCAATAGGATTCATTTCCATTTTTATTACCTGCTTCATACTTTTATTTTGGCTGCGATGGGTCTTCTTGGCAGTGCACAGGCTTCTCTTGTGGCATGCAGGCTCCAGGGCATGCAGGCTCAGTAGCTGAGGCACATGGGCTTAGCTGCTCCAAGGCCTATGGAGTTTTAGTTCTCCAACCAGGAACTGTCCCCTGCTTTGGAAGGCGGATTCTTAGCCACTGGATCAAGGACATCTCAGTATTTGCTTCGTAGTTTATTGTAGAAAAATGACAAAGCACTGCTCAACCACCACAGACACTGACATTGTGAACAATGTAGGGGTAGCTGGCACCAACTCAAAAGCTGAATACAACCAGTGGTTCAATCACTGGTTTGCCAGTAATTTACTCAAGGCAGATGGCTCCAGGGACCCATGCGCTGGCCTCTTCAAGTGCTACCAGCAGTGTGTTTAGAAAGCAATGAAGGAGGAGATTCCTATTGAAGGACTGGGGTTCTTGGGCCATGGCAAAGAAAAACCTGAAAGTGCTTCTTGATGTTGACAGTAACCTTGGACTCCTCAAATCAGGAAATTGAGGACTCTCAGTCATATCAAAGACATGAAGGTAGCCATCAATTTGACAAATTCAGGAAGAAGTTTCCTTTCCTTCTTGCTTTTTTCTTACTTGTAAAAGATGATGAACCATCACTCTTTGCTTCTAGCTAGCTCTGGCAACTCAGTAGGAACTTTATGTGCTAAATAATGGAATTATTTGGGATTATGGTTGCAATTGGTCTGGGATCAGTTTTAGATATATCTTGTATGTAAATGCTGTTTAGTTTGTCAGGATGACCAAGGATTCCTGACCTTTTGAGTTATGCTTCAAAGGACATTACATTACATAACTAGGGTTATTGTCCGTAGAAGCAACTGGTTAGGATCTCTTTTTTCTCTCAGGGAGTGAATGCTCTGGAAAGGATTCCCAGCATAACAGTTTCAAGCAATGCTTGAGAGTAGTTTTGTTTTTAAATAGTAAATTAATTGTTAACACTACTGGTAGACTGCGTTAGCCAAGAGGAAGACAGTTTTTAACAGTTCCCTTCGTTAACAAGAGGTGTCAGATCTCACATTAAGATGTGAAAACTTCCAGAATGGTGTGGGGAACACCATTTCAGAGCTCATGGTGTAGTTTAGGAATTAAGATCTTTAGAGAAGCTATGGAGGAAGATCTAAATTGTAAAGACTTGTTGCCAACTTTCACCTTTAAGATGGAATTATAAATTTAGTTTCTAAAGAAAATAAAGTGCTGCTTAAGAAGTTACCTTGATTAGTGCCTTCCAAAGAGGATATACCAATTCACAATCCTCACCAATACAGTATTAAAGTTAACAAAATGATTTTTGCCAGTATAACAGGTAAAAATGTCTGCTTACAGTTCAATTTTGTAATTCTCTTGAATGAGACTGCATCCCTGCAAATGAATACAGTATTTTAAAAGGGAAACAACTAAGGATTAGGGCTAGTTTTTTCAAGGCAACCCTTCTTGATTCTTATCAAGCACCCAATACATCAACAGTTTTTCTGAAAATAAACAAACATACTAGGTGCATTTTTAACATTCTCTTAAAGAGTTTATTATAAACTAGTGTCACAGGCCACAAGGAAGCAAAAGGACTATGTACAGCCTTACGGGAAACAGGCAGGGAGCTGAGGAGGGCCAAGATGAGCCTAGGGCCTTGGTGGGCGCATTCCCGGGGGAGGGGGCCCTGTAAGGGAAACCAGACAATCCGGTGAGACTCCGCGAACAACGGCTTAACAAACAAACAGGTGTGGTAACGTGGCCCTGGAGAATCGGGCCCAAGCCTCTGTGGAGCTACTTCCATAACTCTGTGGCCAAGGTCAAAGAAGGCCTGAAGTAAGAGTAAGAAGTTTAGTCAGTGCCTGATCTGCAATTCAAATCTGCACCCTAACCCAGCCTCCCACACCCGGCAGTTACCAAATGATCAGAGGGGTACTTCTCTGGGGCCATGGGCTCCTAAGCTTATAAAGCTCAGTAATGGAAAACTATAAATACAGAAATCAGCCGGTTTGGCCACAGGTTAACTTATAGGCCACTATGGCTTCATGAAAAGAACACTGGCCTGAACACTGAGCTCTCTATGGGCCTGTTTCTCACCTATAAAACAAGAGAACTGATCTACGTCAGCATTTCTCAAACTAGAGTTAAACAGATAATCCATAATAAATAGTACCCAAAGCCCAGAGTCCCTCCTTAATTACTAGCCACTCCCAAACCAAAGGGCCTAAGACCTTTCTTGGTCATCCAACAAAATGCACTATTTTACAGTGACCAGAGAATACTGCCTTAGACACTGGAAGTACTATGTACAGGGAGGTTCTCACTATTCTAAGAGGGAGGTAAGGTCCATTTAAGAAATGCTTGTTCCCTCTTTCCTTTCTGAACAAAGCTGTCCTCTAAGTGTTCACTTCCCTAAACTTAAGGCATAAAAGCCAAGAAGGTATGGTCAAAATCCAACCTTCCCTCCAATTCCTAACCCAACACAGCTCTAGGCATCAACACCACTGCTACAGGCACTTACCTCGCATCCCCGGGGGAGGAGGCCGCATCCCCGGTGGCGGCATGCCCATAGGAGTTCCTCGTCCAGGTGGGATCCCCATTGGGGGACCCATGGGAGGCCTCATACCAGGAGGTGGGCCCATCATGCCTGTAAGAGAAAAATTCCAAAAATACAGCTCAAGTGTCCACCATAGCAGGAAAAGTACAAAAGGTAGCAGGAAACGTACAAAACTGTTCACCACATTCTAAGACAGAGGGACCATTCTACCCTTCCAGTCCTTCCTAGCACTAGGACTTGAGCCAGAGACAGAGCTCTTGTCTGGCTAGTTCCAAAGTTAGTCAACCAAGCTGGATCTCAGAGTAATCCTGCTTAATTACACAAACTCATCATTAGTTTCAGTCAAGGTTATGTCTCATCATAAATCCAGCTAAGGCATCTTCTATCAGTTAACAATGGACTCCTCCTGGGCTCCTCACCTGGAGGGGGTGCCCCTCGGCCCATAGGTGGTGGAGGACCTGCACGGCCAGGTGGGTACTGGGTTGGGGCCCCTGCAATACTGGCTGTGGCAGCAGCTGCAGCTGCTGCAACAGTACCTCTTCCTTGTGGGGTCATCACCTAGGAAGACACAGCAAAGTTAGGCAGAATAGTACAGTGCAATGCAGTGCCCCTCTCTCCTCTCCAACCTGGTAAAGAAAAGAGCAGACACCAAATCCGCTGAGCTACAACTCAAAGCATCAGACTTCCTATCAAAACCTATTATGCCAGAGATCAAGAGGGATCTTAAGTTCAATTCCTATTTTCCAGGCCTAAGTTAAGGATGCCCAATCCAAATTAGATAAGTCATTTGCATGCTCAAACAGGACTGACAATAGGTTGTAAAAGCTATAGTAAGCTGATCCTTGAACATGGTTTTAATCTGCCAAGGTCCACTTATATGCATTTTTCTCCCTAAATACATACTACAGTACTGTGCACAATCTTGGCTTGAATCCATGGACATAATGAGCCAACTGTAAAGTTATATACAAATTTTCACCTGCAGAGTTGGCATTCCTAACCCCCATATTGTTCAAGGGTCAAGATTTAAATGTTGTCATGGAAATACTTTACTCTAATACAGTTGGTCAGAAACTTGTCATGCATCTCTTACAGCATCAACATAATGCATAATAGCAAGCTTTCCTTTTTGCTTGACTCTCCAACTGTGAAGCACAGTGAAGTACAGATAGCTTGACAATCACAGCCTAATTGGTCATTCTGGACTCAGATCTTCACTCTATCCTTTATTTTAACTACAGAAGCTAGTGCCCCTTCCTCCAACTCCTCACCTGTTGGGATGGACCACCAACCCCACGGACTGGCCCAGCAAGTCCTGCAGGAGCCTGAGGCATAGGAACCCCAGCTGGGATTCCTCTACCAGCAGCTCTGCCAATCCCTGGGCCCCCAGCAGCTCCAGCAAGTGGCACTCGGGCAATGCCAGTCTGAAAAATAAATATATATGTTAATATGCTGTGGCCTAGAGAATAAGAAGTACACTTTGGAATATCACTGCCAAGAGAACCCCTCAGATTTACAGGGCATCAAAACACCTTCTTATAAACACTATCCATTCCTGTTAACACCACTCTTCCTCCATCCAAGATTGTATGCCTAGCAGGCTAAAAGAACTTAAGGGTTTTAAGTCAAGAGAAACACGTATAACTCAACCAATATGCATTCCTATGAAAATTAAATAAACAAACAGCCAAGCCTCCACCCAAAAGGGTGCCTATATTAGATTAGTGTTTTGACCCAACAAAGAGATATGAGGTCCAGTCCCAGCTCTGATTCGCACTTGGTGGGTAATATGGGAATAGTGGGCAAGTAATTTCACTATTCTAGCACCGCTTCCTCATCTGCCAATGAAGAGGTTTAACAAAACTAGTTGTTGTCCTGATTGGCTACATCAGAGTAGCAAATTCTACTGGAAATAGATACAAGCTATGGAATAGGTACCTAGGCCTTGAATTAGAAACATGGTAACATCCTTTGCATGTAAGAGTCTAAACAGATGGAAATAACTAGGATAAACTACTCTGCACTCACTTGACAGTATCTTTAAGTCATTAACATGACTTTTGAATACAGCAACTGGAAAAATGTTTACAATGTTAAGTTAAAAAGCAGAATGATACATACCCATTACAAGTAAAAAAAAACCCAACATATATATATATATGTATGTATATATGTGGACAAAAATTAGAACAAGGTAACAAGATTATTCCTTTAACAAACAGTATCTTAAAACAAAAAAGGGGAAACAAATTTGGTTAGATTCTCTAAAGCCTCTTCTATTTCTAAAGGGAGGCTGATGTTGATGAACCAATACTGCTTAGAATCAAATGACAATTTCACCACTTTCCAGCTGTGCCACCTTGTTCAGGTTACTAAATTTCAATTTGCACTATCTATAAAGTGGGAATAATCTACCTCAAAAGACTGTTACATGGATTAAATACTGAAGGCCTTGGCAAATAGAAGATGCTTAATTAAATATTAACTATTATTCCATAACTATATGAAAAATATACATGTATTCTATTGTTTGGAGTTACCATTTTCTATGGTCCAATTAGACTGTCATCACGTTAAGAACTGATCCAGGAGGCCTTAAGTGCCTCTTCTACTGACTAGGTACATCAACTAAGGAAAAGAAGGCTTTAAAGTTACAAACCCTCAAATCCTAGTTCCCTACTTCTGACTTGCAAAGTAACCTCCCTAAGATTCTGGTTTATTATCTGTATAAGGGAAACAGAAACCAGAAGATACCTGTGAGTACTGCAATGAAACAGAGAACCCCACACAGGGCCCAGCTCAGGGTGGCACCTCCCTTGCACAAGGTTCCTGGCCTTGCACTGGCTCTCAGTTCTGACTTACATCTTTTGGAGGTGGTCCCTCTACTGTCATTGAGACCAGGTTCTCCCCTCGAAGTAGTACGAGACCAAGGACTCGCTTCTCTTCTCTCTCTGCTTGTTTTGAGTTCTTTGGTCTAAAGACAGGTTTAGGAGAAGAAACAAAACAAAGCAAAAGAGCATTAGAAAAAGGGTAAAGTTCATGCTCACCTACCTAGGGGCCCTCCGAGATTTGTTTTACACTAAATCTACTGACAGGCTAAACTTAGAACCTCCCCCCATTAGATGGTTGTGTCTCATGCCAAGAGAATGCACAGACCAAGAGACAGGACAAGATTCAAGAAAGCCCAGTCCTGGCTCACTCACAAAGCCACTGTGAAAGCCTTCCCTCAGTCCACTCTTTGTTGCCATTACCCTTTTTCTTCCTTCAGCTTAAGGCCTTAACAGTGTCAGGAAGGCAGCTGAAACAATTCCTCAAGTCACCTGAATCCCATTCACTCTACTTACATGCAGTATCCTTCTAGTATTAATTCAACCCCACAGAACTATAACTCTGTCTCTCACCTCATATTAGAAATAAAAGCCATAAAGGAAAAGGTTAAGAGATTAGCTACATGGAAATTACACTTCTATCCTCAAAGAACAAAAACAAATCTCCAAATATCCACAAGCAGAAAAGGATGAGCAAAATATAAACGAGATAGACTGGGGAAAAGTAATCGCAACAAGACAGGGAAAGGAAAGTCAAAGCCAATATCCTAAAATTAAAGGAAATACAAAATATCTTGATTTTTTAAAATTACTTAAAGGCTTCATTTTAATGATATTTTATATAATTTTCTATGGGTGGTCATTTTTTCCTCTTTTTTAAAACTTATCTATAGTTTTTCTTTTTTTAAAAAAAGCATGTACTGCCCTTTCACAATTAAAAAAAAAAA
>SJYC01004829.1:0-60626 GCA_006408675.1 Madoqua kirkii | reverse complement strand
TCCTATTCTTATTAAATCACTTCTTATCTATCACTTTGCCTCCCACTGAATTCTTTCTGTGCTGAGACATGAAGTCCTGGAGCTCCTTAGAGCTGCCCCCAAAATACCATCTAGCAGTTTCACAACATTATTACTCTTCAGAGCAATGTTTATTTATGCTGAGTTGACTGTCCAATAAATGCAACTCAACTATTAATCAGCTTAAGCCTGTGTTGAGCAGAATGAAAAATAAGAATATTTATGAAAAGTTAAAAGATATGTTTTTGTACCACCTGTTTTGGTCTTACTGTCTACAAAGTAGAT
This sequence comes from Madoqua kirkii, assembly GCA_006408675.1. NCBI lineage: Eukaryota > Metazoa > Chordata > Mammalia > Artiodactyla > Bovidae > Madoqua > Madoqua kirkii. The sequence continues at coordinate 60,323 of SJYC01004829.1, read as the reverse complement.
TGTTTTTCTGAAAACTCGCAAATATGTGAAATAAAGAGATTTCACCTTATAGTCATGGTGAAATCACCACAAAGAAAAGGCAAATATTGAGCCAAAACTCAAGGGCAAAGGAGAGAAGGAATCTTCCCAGAGGCTCAAAGGATCTCAGACACCAGCCGCCATGTGATGAGTCGGGATGCAGTTCCTTGCAGTCGTGGATGGAGTATTGACTTCTGCCTTGCAGCATCTCCCCAAGTAAAGAGCAGAAGTTCTTACAGAACTTCTCAAGATGATATCAGGTACACCACTTTCTCATCTGCTGAAAGAAACCTGCCATCTATCCCAGCAGAGCTGTGTGTCTGAGTGCTCATGTACCCACTAGCCTCGAACAGTGGCAATGATACAAGAAGGATATAAATCAGAATCAGACATTTGGCAAAGTGCTGACCATCCCAAGTAGACTTGGAAGCTCCACAGGAAAGAAATAAAAAGGATGTGGACACTATGATACCCACGCTGCCACTCAGAGAGCTCTTCCAAAGCCCTGGCTGCCCCACCTGCCCTGCAACCACCAAGCAGGATGCCTGTTCTCTCCCGCTGGAAGCTGGGGTTGGATATTGTTTTCTGATATTCCATATCCCATGGTTGGGTTGCCTCAAGGACAGCAAAACCTTTGGAACTTCGTGAGTCAGTGTCACAGACATTATGACTCACCTGCTTCTAACCATTCTCTGTTTGTTGAGATTCTTGTGCCCTTGATCAAAACCCTTCAGTGTTCTGTATCCTTGAAAGTTGATTTTAGGTCTCCTTCACCATCTGCCCAGTCTATCTGTCAGCCTCACCCTCTGCCTGGCCTCACCTCCCACTGACCCAGCAGCACCACCAAAGGACACATACTGGACTTCTTGCCCTGCCCTAGCCATTACCTCTGCCCAAAATACTCTCCCTTTGCCTCACATTAAAACTCAGCTCAGCACTTTGCTTCCTGGGGGTCCTCGATCCCTCCCCACAAACAAGACAAGCTACCTCCTTTTCCTGGCCCTGTGGAGGGTTAAGAACTGCCTCACACTTGCGGGAACACAGAGGAGGAAGCTTCAAGTTGTCAAATGTGGTCAGTGCAATCAAAGAGTTGTGGGAAGTGGGTTAGGGGCTGGCATAGGCATTATGGATGCAAGCGACCAAAACGTGTGTGTGGCTGATCCCTGGGGAAGGAGTACACTGGGTGCTTCTGGTGGTTAGCCTTGTGTTTGTGAAGTTTTCATAAATAGGCCCCAGAGTGAATTATTCCCCAAACCAGTGTGGGCGTTGATGAAAAGAACAGCTTAAAGAGGGAGTAAGTACCTCATCCTGAGGTATTGGACTCCTGCCCACAAGAACCCCACTGTCTTCCAGCAGGAGGAAGAGAAGAAGAAACCAGTATGGAAGGACGTGAAGCCCTTCCAGCAGGAACAGCAGGAGACAGACTGCAGGTGATCCTGAGACTCCCTGACATGGCTTCGCCTGTTCCAACAAGGTTCTCTGGTTGGGAAGGATGTTACTCGAAGTCTGAGAAATTCACTTCAAAGTGGAGAGTTCACTCTAGCTGGGCTTGGCTACCGTTTTTAGGAGGAGATGTTCTTGGATTCTGGCTTGGGTTGAGTTCAGGTGCTTGTCTACTGACAGTGAGCAGAGTTTCTTGGCTGATCCAGCACCAGCCTTGGGATCTTCCTGTGACAAGTAAGAGACAGCCCTCTTTGCCCTGCTGCCAAGGGCACAGAGGGGCTGAACAGAGAACATGGAGTGAGAGGAGATACATGAGGCCCCACAGAGCTCAGGGCATGAAGCAAGCACCTCCCGTAAGTGAGAGCGGGGCATGCTCTTCATTTACTGGAATTCTCTAGCTTGTGCAGGTTCCTTTACCTACCTTCGTCCGTCTGTCCCTCACAAGTCCCAGAAGGAGCCCTCTTAACCTCATTTTCCAGATAAAGAAACAGAGGCTCAGGAAGGGTAAATAACATGCATAAGGTCATACAGGACTGAACTCTGCCTGATATCCCAGCTCGTGCTCTAAATCACCTTCATACACTGCCCTTGTTCAGCACTCAGAAATTCTGTGGGGAAACATCATTCCAAGACTTACTTTTAAATGTTGAATGGCTGGTGTGCCCAGGGCTCTGCCACAGTCCTGGTGGCAGCATCCTTCAGAGTTGTATCCTCAGCTGAGAGGAAGCAAAGCAAAGGAAGATAATAGCACTGGGAGTAAAGAGCCAATTGCATTTTTAAGGTGGAAAGCTGGCCTGAAATGGAGAGGCGGAGGAGGCTGGAGACACCCAGAGTTCTCAGGGGCCTTGCTTGGCACAGTAAGGAGTCGGAGTTTCATCCCCAGGCCAGAGGTTTTAGGACAGAGCTTTAAGCAGAGGAAAGATGCAGTCAGATTTCTGCTCCAGAGGCCTCCCAAGTGGGAGGCAAAGGCAGGATCCTTTGAAAGGAAGGGTGGGGTGTGACCCAGATTTTTCCTGAGAGGTCAGAGAGTGTAGGGAATAAAAGCTTGTGCCCTGGAGTAAGAGCAGCCTCCAGGGACTGAAGGACATTTACTAACTCAGCCTCAATTTCTTATCTGTTTACAAAAAAAAAAAGATAATGAGACTGCCCACCTCAAATGGTTGTTGTAGTACTTGAATAGGGGCTTCCCTGGTGGCTCAGATGGTAAAGCATCTGCCTACAATGCAGGAGACCTGGGTTCAATCCCTGGGTCAGGAAGATTTCCTGGAGTAGGAAATTGGAACCCACTCCAGTACTCTTGCCTAGAAAATCCCATGGATGGAAGAGCCTGGTAGGCTACAGTCCATGGGGTCACAAGTCCTTGAGATTGTATTGCTATAAACTTCCCTCTTAGAACTGCTTTTGTTGCGTCTCACACATTTTGGATCATTGTGCTTTTATTTTTGTTTGTCTCTAGGTAGTTTTTCTTCATTTCCTCTGACTTCTTCAGTGATTCATTTGTTGTTTAGTAGCAGATTGTTTAGCCTCCCCATGTTTGTGTTTTTTATAGTTTTTTCTTGTAATTTACTTCTAATCTCATAGCTTTGTGATCAGAAAAGCTGCTTGATAAGATTTCAGTTCTCTTAAATTTACCAAGGCTCACCCTGTGGCCCAGGATGTGATCAGTCCTGGAGAATGTTCCATGTGCACTTGAGAAGAATGTGTATTCTACTGCTTTTGGATGGAATGCTCTACAAATATCAAGCCCATCCAATCTAATGTGTCATTAGAGGCCTGTGTTTCCTTATCAATTTTCTGTCTAGAGGATCTGTCCATTGAAAGTGGGGTGTTAAATTTCCCCACTGTTATTGTGTTGCTGTTGACTTCTCCATTTACGTCTGTTAGTACTTGCCTTACATATTGAGGTGCTCCTATGTTGGGTGCCTGGCATGCTACCGTCCTTGGGGTCACAAAGAGTTGGACATAACCTACGACTGAACAACAACAAATGTTGGGTGCATATATATTTATAATTGTTATATCTTCTTCTTGGATTGACCCCTTGATCATTATATAGTGTCTTTCTTTGTCTCTTGTAACAGTCTTTGTTTTAAAGTCTATTTTGTCTGATTTGAGTATTCCTACTCCAGTTTTCTTTTGATTTTCATTTACACTTTCAGTCTGTATGTTTCCCTGGGTCTGAGGTGGGTTTCTTGTAAACAGCATGTATGCAGGTCTTGTTTTCAAATCCCCCCAGCCAGTCTACGTCTTTCGGTTGGCACATTTAATCCATTTACATTTAAGGTAATTATCGATCTGTATATTTCTATTGCAATTGCTCAGTTGTTTGGGGTTTGTCTTTTTCTCCCCCTCCTCTTCTGATCCTTCTATTGTGGTTTGATTACCGTCTATAGTGTTGTGTTTGGGTTGCTTTTCCTTTTCTATGTGTGTCTGTCTATTGTAGTTTTGGGGTTTACTGTTCTCATGAGGTTTTGATATAACAGTACATATATGTACAAGATTTTTTTGTTTGTTTTTTGGTTTTTAAGTGGCTAGTCTCTTTCCCACCTAGAGGAGTTCCTTTAGCATTTGTTGCAAAGCAAGTCTGGTAGTATTGAATTCTCTTAGCTTTTGCTTATCTAAAACTTTTGATTTCTCTGTCAAATCTGAACTGGAGCCTCACCAGGTAGAGTATTCTTTGTTGCAGAGTCTTCCCTTTCATCACTTTAAATATATCATGCCACTCTCTTCTGGCTTGCAGAGTTTCTGCTGAGAAATCAGCTGATAACCTTATGGGCTTTCCCTTGTATGTTATTTATCATTTTTTCCCCTTGTTTCCTTTAATATTTTATTTTTGTCAGCTTAATTACAGTGTGTCTTGGCATGTTCCTCCTTGGGTTTATCCTGCCTGGGACTCTCAGTACTTCCTGGACTCGGTTGACTGTTTCCTTTCCCATGCTAGAAAAGTTTTCAGTTATTATCTCTTCACTTATTTTCTCTTATCCTTTCTCTTCTCTCTTCTCCTTCTAAGACCCCTATAATGTGAATGTTGGTGCATTTAATGTTGTCCAAGAGACCCCTTAGGCTGTCTTCATTCCCTTTTATTCTTTTTTCTCTATTCTGTTCTGCAGCAGTGATTATCAGCATTCTGCCTTTTATTCACTTATTCATTCTTATGCCTCAATTATTCTGTTATTGATTCTTGTAGTATATTTTTCATTTCAGTTATTGTATTCTCCTCTGTTTGTTCTTTAATTCTTCTAGGTCTTTGTTAAACATATCTTGCATCTTCTCAGTCTTTGCCTCCATTCTTTTTCTAAGATCCTGGATCATCTTCACTATAATTACTTTGAATTCTTTTCTGGAAGGTTGCCTATTTCTTCTTCGTTTGGTTGTTTTTCTGGAATTTTATCTGGTTCCTTCATCTACGACATAATCCTCTGCATTTTCATTTTAACTTTCTGTGATTGAGGTTTTTGTTCTGGAGGCTGCAGTTGTAGTTCTTCTTGCTTCTGCTCTAAATAAGTCCTTGCCAACAGCCTGGCAGAAAGAACATGGGGGTCTTGCAGAGGGTTCCTGGGCAGGACCCAGCAAAGAGCAGCACTCAGCACACATGCTACCTGGGTAAGAGTTTTAAAGCACCTATCTTGTTCTCTTTTTCTCACTCCTTGAGCAAATGGCTCTAACCTGGGTCCCTTTGCCTCACAAGATGTCATCAGCCTTCTGCGTCCCTGTTGCAGCCTAGGAACCCTGTGGGTGGGCCCCATGGAGACAAAGATGGCACAGCCTTCCTCCCTTCCTCAGGAACCTTCTCACTCTCCCCTGGATGTGTTTTCCTCTAGAAATATTGAAATTGATGTAAGTGCCATGCAACAAATAAAGCAAAATACTCATATTAGTTATTTGACTCCCAACCTTGACTTTGGAATTCCATAGAAATAATTGTGGAAAATAAGCTCTATTGTGAGAGGGAAGAAATCTCTAAATCTCAGACCACTTGTGAGACACTACAGGCTAAAACTAACCACCTTACACATCAGGAACACATCAGTTCCCAAGGCCAAAGGTCTCTGTCCTATTCACTGATGAAACCCCAAGTGCCTAGAATTGGGTTTGGTCCTAGTGAGTGCTTGAAATTTTCTGAGGGAAGCAGAGAAGGGGAGTATTTTGTGGTGTAAACAGGGCAAGTGCTGAAACACAAGGGATTTCCCCTCCAGAGAGGAAGGTGAGGCAGAAAGCATCCCTCCTCCAATGGTAGAGAATAGGGAAGGGCAGGGTAGGTCTGCTGGGAGGGTCTTCCTCATCAGGAGATGGAGAGAGACAGCAGAGGCCAGAGAACACAACTGAGGGTCCCCTCAGTTCCCCTGAACCCCAGAGGGGGCAAGGACATGCTGCAGAAACCAGCAACATGATCTGAGAAGAGCATCCGTGACAAAGAGAAAAAGTTTAAAGCTTGAGTTGAACTCTTGTGTCCATTTCAGATGTTTTACCACACTTGGTGGTTCTTTTGCCCTTGCCATTTGCCAAGGTCCCCATGTGGCAGACAGGCCTACTGCTGACCCTGTTAGGGGCATGAAAGTCCCAGATTGGGTCTGTTCTAGCACCCCCTTAAGACTTGCCCTGGAGTAGGTTCATAATTCTATTGTGAGAATCCTGGTGAGATATATAGACTACCCTTCTCAGAACATTGATTTTAATTCCATGTGATAAAGTACTAGGATTACAAAGGAGACTAATGATCCTGAAATTGGTGTTGAAATAATTTTTAAAATCTGTCAACAGTGACATATGTGTTTCCTCAAAATTAAGCAGCAAGATCTAGTGGCCAATATAAAACTATCATAATTTCAAAGTGGTGATAAACATAAATGATATTTTGAGAGATCTCCAACAGCTTTATAGTTGTTAGAGGAAACAGTGACTGAAACTGTCCATGCTGGCTGGGCACCATAGTAACCATCTGTCTGAGTTATTTTACAACAGGAGGCCTGGTAAGGAACACAGAACTAATAAGCCACCACCAACTGGAAGAATTCAAGAAAGGTCAGAAGGAGACGCCGTGTGTCCTACCACCTCCCAGAATCATGCTCGCTGAAATGCATGCACCACCAGGAAGGACCCTAAGTTAGAAGGATAGGCCGAAGACAACCCAGAAACTAATCTTGTCACCGTGAAAGCTGAAACTGTGAGCCACATGGCAGAACAGCCTTCCTGGGTCCCCTAGCACCCCTGCTCTCTACCAAGGCTCCCCTTCCCAATAAGCAACACCTCATCTGTCTTGTTTTGTCAGCACATGTGTCTCCTCAGACAATTCATTTCTAAGTGATAAACAAAAGCCTACTCTTGGGCCACAGAAGGTATGATGTGAAAATATCTGTGACTCCATCCAGAAATAAATCCAACACTTATGGTCAACAAAGGAGGCAAAAATATACAACAAAGGAGGCAAGAATATACAATAAAGAAAAGACAGTCTCATCAAAAAGTTGTCGACTGAAAAAGTATGCACGTCATGAAAGTTGAGAGCTCTGTTTTATTCAGCAGACATACTGAGGAGTTCAATCCCAGTAGCAGCATTTCAAGTAACTGCTCCAAGGAGCAAAGGAGGGGAACCAAAATATATAGAAGTTTGGCAACCAAGGCCAAGTAGTCTGAACAAATTATTATCATTAAAGAAAACCAGATATCTCAAGGAATTTAGTGCTTTTCTGTATATGAGAAGATACAAGAGTCTGGGCTCACTGAAATCATTCCTTTGCTATGCACCTAAGCTGTCTGGGGCCAGTATCCTGTGTTGTCTTATTTTGAGTTTCCCCAGGGCTCACCACTGGGGATGGCTGCAGTCTGATGGCAGCTAGATGGCAGGAATTCTTTGTTTCTTTCCTGAGTTCCCACAGTACTCAATGGCTCACATTGGAGGGCTGCCATCACTTCTGACTGTGACATCACTTGTTTATTGACATGACAGGAAACATTTTATTTCTCAACGTGGTGCTGGGAAAACTGAACAGCTACATGTAAAAGAATGCAATGAGAATATACTCTCACACCACACACAAAAATAAACTCAAAATGGATTAAAGACCTAAATGTAAGATTAGAAACCATAAAACTCCTAGTGGAAAATATAGGCAGAACACTCTGACATAAATCACAGCAATATTTTTTTTAGATCTGTCTCTTGAAGTAGAGGAAATAAAAGAAAAACTAAACAAATGGGGCCTAATTAAACTTAAAACTTTTGCACAATGATGTAAATCATTAACAAATGAAAAGACAATCTACAGAAATGGAAAAAGCATTTCCAAATGATATGACTGACAAGAGGTTAGCATCCAAAATATACAAATAGCTCATGTAACTCAACAACAATAAAAAGACAAATAATTTAAAAACGGGCAGAAGACTTGAATAGACATTTTTCAAAGAGGACATGGAGATGATTAACAGGCACAGAAAAAGATGCTCATCCTCAGGGAAATGCAAATCAAAACAATCAGGAAATATCACCACAGTTGTCAGAATGGGTATCATCAAGAAGAACACAAATGTTGGCAAGGATGTGGAGGAAAGGGAACCTTCATACACTGTGGTAAGAATGTAAATTTGTGCAGCCTTTGTGGAAAACAGTATGGAGGTTTTTCAGAAAACTACCATATAACCCAGAAATTCCATTCCTGGGTTTTATCTTAAAAAAATAGAAACACTAATTCAAAAAGATATATGCACTCCAATGTCCATCACAGCGTTATTTACAATTGCCAAGATGTAGAAGCAACCTAAGTGTCCATCAACAGATGAATGGATAAAGAAGATGTGGTCTATATACACAATGGAATCCTTCTCAATCATAAAAAAGAATAAAATTTTGCCATTTGTAGCAACACAGATAGACTTGGAAGTGAAGTCACAGATGCTAAGTGAAGGGCATCCCTGGTGGCTCAGACAGTAAAGAATCTGCCTGCAGTGTGGAAGAAATGGGTTTGATCCTTGGGTCAGAAAGATCCCCTGGAGAAGAGAATGGCTACCTATTCCAGTATTCTTGCCTGGAGAATTCCATAGACAGAGGTGACTGGTGGACTACAGTCCGTGGGATCGTAAAGAGTCAGACACAACTTTCACCTTTCTTTCATGCTAAGTGAATTAAGACAAACAGATATCATATATAAGTCAGATATATGATATCACTTATATGTGGAATCTGCAAAACACAACAAATGTGAATATAACAAAAGAAATAGATGACAGATGTAGAGACTAAATTAGTGGTTACCTGTGAAGAGACGAATGGGGGGAGGGACAACATAGGGGAAGAGGATTAAGCTGTACAAACTATTATGTATGAAATGAGCTACAAGGATATATTCCACAATATAGGAAATATAGGCAATATTTTACAATAACCATAAATGGAGCATAACCTTTAAAACTGTGGATCACTGTACGCGCACCTATAACTCATGTAATAGTGTACATCAACTATACTTCAATTTAAAAAGAAAAGAAAATATTTGTGACTCCTATTGGGGACAAAAATCACACTTTTTTTTTAGGGAAATGCTAAATTTTGGTTTAAGGCAAAGAAAAATAAAGATACAATGTTTTCTCCCATTCCTGTTCTCAGACCCACAGAATTCCATTCATGGCTCTTGGAGTGCCAGGGACCCCAGGTTAAGAACAGAGCACACTGAGGACTGTGATCAGCTTTCACAGGCGCGCTGAAAGGTGGCTTCCAACCCAGCCAAATCTGCCCTTTTTGAAGCCAGGCAGCAATGGAAAGAGCTAGCACGCAAGTGAGCAGATAGTGCAAACAGGAACAGTTCATCAGAGTGGGCTCAGGGCTTCCTTATCAGGATTCAGATTCAGACTAGTCTGAATACCCATTGGTACCCTGGGAGTTTGTGTTCTAAGTATAAGTCCTGGTGATAACTTTCACAAATATCCTATCACTTCCCCAGTGCCTGTCCCAACCAGGGGCCCAAGATAGAGGGAAAGAGCCCTGGGAAGCTCCTCACACCTCCCCCGGCTGGAGTGAAAGTGGCATCACTGCCGGGAAGTGAGCCAGCAGCTTCTGGCCCCTTCAGGGCCCCTTCGTGTGTAAGTGATGCCTGAAACGCGAGACCGCAGCGCCTCTCTGCAGAGAAACCTGAGCAGAGGACTGTGCAGCCGGATTGAAGGGCTGGGAACTCACCGCCTCCTGCCCCACCTCTCTCCCAAACTTCACCCGCCTCCACGTTCAATCTCAAACAAGCCAAGGAGCCTCAGCTACCAGGAGAGGAAGCCAGCCATCATGAGAGCCCCAAAGCATCCCAGGCCGAAGGTGTCCGTGCATGAGCGGGCCTTGTGAGCCTGCCTGGGGGCTGACAGAGCCCTGCGGACCATGAGCCATCAGCTAAAGGGCCGAGGGGAGGAAGGTGAGTTTATCCTCATCTCTGCAGAGCCCCTTCCCAGGTTTCCTGGGCAGCAGAGTCAGGGAAGCAGATGTTTTGCAGGACCCAGGTTTGAGTTGCAGGGCCTGCCACTTGCTTGCTGAGCAGCCTCAGTCTGGTTATCCAAACTCTCCCTGCCTCATCCATGAGCAAAGGCAGCCATAGCCTCCTTGAAGGGCTGTTGGAGGGATTAAAAACAGCCTGTGCCTGCATTAAGGTTGAGTGACAGAGGCCATCTGTGCCCACCGGGCTCATTCAGCCTCCCCCGCCTTGGTAACAGTCACCTTTCCTTAGCAATCCTCTCCACAGATTTCTCTTTCTCTCTGTGCTTGTGGAGATGTTCTGACCTCACGAGTTTACAGGGTACCAGAGAAATGTCAGAACGAGGGGCCCTGGTGCTTGTGGAGCTAAACAGTTGGAGCCCAGTAACCTCTGAGGCCCTATCAACCTGCTAAGGGTCCCCGTGATGAGATGGGCAGTGTGGGGAAGGGCGCTCTCCAGAGGTCAGCCATTCACACCTGTTCCATCTCTTACAGGAGGAGGTGGCACGAGGGGGTGGGCAAGGAGCGGCTCTCTGGGCACAGGTGAGAAAGGGTGAGGTATCCTGGGGAGCTGAAAGTCTAGCCATCCACTCAACCTTCTCTTCCATCCTCCTGCTTCCTGCCTTCCCCCCACTCACTGTAAGGAGCCCTCCCAAGGCAGGTATAATAGTTTAATTGGGGAGGAGGCCAAGGGCTGCTCAGGAGGGCCTGCCCTCAGCCCCGAGAGTCAAGGGGGAGGCCCAGAGTGACACTGAGTTGAGCCTCAAAGATCAGTGAACATTCACCAGCTTGTGGGGTCAGGATGCCATTCCAGGCAGCCGGTAGGGAGTGAAGCCAGAGCTCATACCCAGGCACCCTGACTCCAGAGGACAAGCTCTTACCCTCACAAAGTGCCAGCAGCGGTGGGTCACCTTCCCATCTGAAATGTGGACACAGCTCCTCTGTGAGACAGTGAGGGGTTTACCCAGAGGGGACAACCTGCTCCAGGAGGAGCTGGAGTCACAGGTGGAAAACCCTCCGATGCCATCAGGGGAGCTTGAGCCACACCCAGGGGTCAGGCGTCCTGCACTTCAGGTCAGGAGACATGTGGTTATGGTACATTTTCTCTTCCTTGCAACCCAGGCAGGGTCCTGCTTGTAGGTGAGGAAGCAGAGTCTCAGGAAGTAAGGGACTTCTTGGGGGAGGATGTTGGGAGAGATCCCTTCCTCATTCCCAGGAGAAGGACTTGTCCTGACCCCGTGCTGACATACGGAGCATAGGAGAGCTGGCCCCAGGATCTACCCCATTGCACCTGCCAACCCCTTCCCTCTTGCACCTACTACTCACCCACTTCTTGGGGCCTGAGCCCTTGGTGAGGCAGTCCGTAATGGGGTGGGGGGCACACCCAAGAGCAAGGTGTATAGCAGAGCTATGACTTTGGGCAGAGAGAGAGGCTGTGGAGGCACCACACGTCTCAACACTCCTTCCTGCCCCCGGAGCTGCCACATGGCCACTGTCCCCACTCCCCACCCCACCTCCTCCCTGTCTAGCCTTCCCGTCCCTCCAGAGTGTCAGGAGTGAGTGTGAGAAAGAGCACAGTATCCCAGTGGGGCTGGATGAGGCCTTCTCCTCATGAGGGTCCAAGCCCTTGATAACACTGTGTTGATGCTGGTCTGGTCCACATTCCATTTCCCTGCTTTCTTCAATTTCTGTCCATTCTCCTTCCATCCCAACTCCCCCTCTGCCCCCTGAAGAGGCGGGCCTTGTGGGGGCCACCTGTGGGCAAATGGTCCTGAAATGCAAAGTCATTTTGCCTAAAACACAAATTTTTTTCTACTGAAATATGCCACATACACATCTCTCCCACCTTGCCATTTTCCCTTGTGCAGAGAAAAAAGGAATTGAGTCAAAATTTTCACTTCAGGGATGCCAGTGGTCAACAGATGTAGTGAAGTTAAATAATGGGAATTCATTCAGTGAACTGGAACCCAATTACATAAAGATTTTCATTTTAAATCTCCTCTGGAGTAACCTCTGAGGGACCCAAATCCTACTCCTTCAGCTTCTGTTCTACAAGAAGGAAAAAATATGTCTGAGAATACAAAGTGTGTTTCTCAATTATAATTTTTTATTCCATCCATCAAAAAGGAGGGTCAGAATTCTCCCTTCTCTTGTATCCTTTGGTGAACATACTTAACTGTGAGGAACTGGAGGGTGAGCCAGACCCACTAGGTCTTCCAGCTTCTCTATTTTCCTTTCAGCCTATTTTTCGTTCTGAATTTTTCACTTGAGTCAGGTGCATAAACGTGAGGAGGCCTGTTAAGTGTGAGTGAGTGCATTCAGGGCTTGGAGGTCTTCCTAATGTGACAGCTGCTCTCCTAGCTCCTAAATTATGCATTATGTGAAGTCTATTGAAAACTGACTATGAAAGAAAAACTAAAGCTGTTTGCTTTCTGTGAAAAAAAGGTTAGGGAAGACTGAAAGGCAAATTCTGGCTTGCTTTCCACATTCCACATGAATTTCATTCAGTTGGGAAATGAGATTACATTAGGAATTACAGTTTGGAAAAAATTTATGAACCCTCTAGTTATGTCTACAATGCTTGGAAGAATGCCTGGGACAGTTCATTACCGAAGAGAAAACCACTTCTTAGCTAATTGAGGATACACAGTTCAGAAGAGAACATAAACATATATTGACTTTCTAATCCAGTCTTTTCAACCAAGACTGGAAGCAGTCTTGGATGAATCATTAATCCCTTGCCCCCGTCTCTGTTCCTCTGCCCTCTCTGAGAGCAGAGCTCAGTTCTAGAACTCTTCCCTGAGGTCACAGCTGTGGTGACACACACTTTTTCACACTCCTTCCCACATCTTTGGAAAGAGTAGATTTGTTTCTGTCCAAAGCGTTTCCAAGCACAGCAAAGAGCATCTGTAGGATAAACCCCTTTCACTGGCCAGTGCTGACCAGCTCCCTAACTTGATGAGTTAGTGTTACACCTAAATAATTTGTTGTTACATTGTCTTACCCAAGCCCCTCTTCCCCTAAGAGGTGAGAAGGAGAAGAGGTTAAGGCAGGAGTGGGTGAAGAAAACCTTCCTGCCACGCATGTGACTGTCTATCTTTGAGTCTGTAACTGGCGCTCGGTACTTTTCCGTGTGTTTACATCAGGTGTCTTCACCCTCAACAGCTTCTTCAGTGCTGCTGGCATGATCCTTTGATGTGATCACATCTGGTGGATGCTCCAGTATTATATTCTCTCCCTGTAGATTTCCCCCTGTTCACCATAGGCATGCACTGCTTTCTGGGCAACCTCCTCTCCCCATGCTCCCTGCCACAGCATCAGTCATACCCAAGACTCAGCTCTGCCCTGGTCACCTACACCCCCAGACTGCTTGCATTTTCACCGGGGCCCTTTAAACCCCCATTTCCTCTGCCCAGAATCTGCCCACCTCACCATCAGCTCTCTCTATTTCCACCCCTTTCTTCTCTTGACAAACTCTTGTTCATCCTTCAAGATTCAGGGAAAACATCAGTTCTTTGTGAAGCATTTTCAACCATCCTAGCCATAATTCATCACTCTTTCTCTATATTTCCAAGATCTTTTTTCCTTTAGTTCATCTTTTTTTTTTTAATTTTTATTTTTTGTTTAATGCTTATTCCATTTCACAGCACTGCATTGGTTCTGCCATACATTGACATGAATCAGCCACAGGTGTGGACGATCTCCCCATGTTAAAGCCCCCTCCCACCTCCCTTCCCTGCCCATCCCCCTGGTTCATCCCATACACCGGCCCCAAGCATCCTGTATCCTGTATTGAACATAGACTGGTGCTTCATCTCCCATATGATTGTATACATGTTTCGTTGTCCTTCTCCCAGATCTTCCCACCCTCTCCCTCTCCCTCTGAAGCCAACAGTCCGTTCTATACCTCTGTGTCTCTTATATTGTCTCACTTTCGGGGTCATCATTATTGTCTTCTAAATTCCATATATATGTGTCAGTATACTGTATTGGTGTTTTTCTTTCTGGCTTACTTCACTCTGTATAATCGGCTCCAGTTTCATCCATCTCATTAGAACTGCGTCAAACTTATTCTTTTTGAGGGCTGAGTAATACTCCATTGTGTATATGTACCAAAGCTTTCTTATCCATTCATCTGCTGATGGACATCTGGGTTGTTTCCATGTCCTGGCAATTATAAACATTGCTGCAATGAACATTGGGGTACACGTGTCTCTTTCAATTCGAGTTTCCTCAGTGTGTATGCCCAGCAGTGGGATTGCTGGGTCGTAAGGCAGCTCTATTTGCAATTCTTTCAGGAATCTCCACACTGTTTTCCATAATGGCTGTACTAGTTTGCATTCCCACCAACAGTGTAAGAGGGTTCCCTTTTCTCCACATCCTCTCCAGCATTTATTGCTTGTAGATTTTTGGATCGCAGCCATTCTGACTGGTGTGAAGTGGTACCTCATTGTGGTCTTGATTTGCATTTCTCTGATAATGAGTGATGTTGAGCATCTTTTCATGTGTTTGTTAGCCATCCGTATGTCTTCTTTGGAGAAATGCCTGTTTAGATCTTTGGCCCATTTTTTGATTGGATCATTTGTTTTTCTGGAGTTGAGGTGCATAAGTTGCTTGTATATCTTTGAGATTAGTTGTTTGTCAGTTGCTTCATTTGCTATTGTTTTCTCCCATTCAGAAGGCTGTCTTTTCACCTTACTTATAGTTTCCTTTGTTGTGCAGAAGCTTTTGATTTTAATTAGGTCCCATTTGTTTATTTTTGCTTTTATTTCCAGTATACTGGGAGGTGGATCATAGAGGATCCTGCTGTGATATATGTCCGAAAGTGTTTTGCCTATGTTCTCCTCAAGGAGTTTTATAGTTTCTGGTCTTACGTTTAGATCTTTAATCCATTTTGAGTTTATTTTTGTGTGTGGTGTTAGAAAGTGGTCTAGTTCCATTCTTTTGCAAATGGTTGACCAGCTTTTCCAGCACCACCTGTTAAAGAGACTGTCTTTACTCCATTGTATGTTCTTGCCTCCTTTGTCGAAGATAAGGTGTCCATATGTGTGTGGGTTTATCTCATGGCTTTCTATCTTGTTCCATTGGTCTATATTTCTGTCTTTGTGCCAGTACCATACTATTTTTTTTTTTTTTTTTTTAATTTTTATTTTTTGTTTAATGCTTATTCCATTTCACAGCACTGCATTGGTTCTGCCATACATTGACATGAATCAGCCACAGGTGTGGACGATCTCCCCATGTTAAAGCCCCCTCCCACCTCCCTTCCCTGCCCATCCCCCCGGTTCATCCCATACACCGGCCCCAAGCATCCTGTATCCTGTATTGAACATAGACTGGTGCTTCATCTCCCATATGATTGTATACATGTTTCGTTGTCCTTCTCCCAGATCTTCCCACCCTCTCCCTCTCCCTCTGAAGCCAACAGTCCGTTCTATACCTCTGTGTCTCTTATATTGTCTCACTTTCGGGGTCATCATTATTGTCTTCTAAATTCCATATATATGTGTCAGTATACTGTATTGGTGTTTTTCTTTCTGGCTTACTTCACTCTGTATAATCGGCTCCAGTTTCATCCATCTCATTAGAACTGCGTCAAACTTATTCTTTTTGAGGGCTGAGTAATACTCCATTGTGTATATGTACCAAAGCTTTCTTATCCATTCATCTGCTGATGGACATCTGGGTTGTTTCCATGTCCTGGCAATTATAAACATTGCTGCAATGAACATTGGGGTACACGTGTCTCTTTCAATTCGAGTTTCCTCAGTGTGTATGCCCAGCAGTGGGATTGCTGGGTCGTAAGGCAGCTCTATTTGCAATTCTTTCAGGAATCTCCACACTGTTTTCCATAATGGCTGTACTAGTTTGCATTCCCACCAACAGTGTAAGAGGGTTCCCTTTTCTCCACATCCTCTCCAGCATTTATTGCTTGTAGATTTTTGGATCGCAGCCATTCTGACTGGTGTGAAGTGGTACCTCATTGTGGTCTTGATTTGCATTTCTCTGATAATGAGTGATGTTGAGCATCTTTTCATGTGTTTGTTAGCCATCCGTATGTCTTCTTTGGAGAAATGCCTGTTTAGATCTTTGGCCCATTTTTTGATTGGATCATTTGTTTTTCTGGAGTTGAGGTGCATAAGTTGCTTGTATATCTTTGAGATTAGTTGTTTGTCAGTTGCTTCATTTGCTATTGTTTTCTCCCATTCAGAAGGCTGTCTTTTCACCTTACTTATAGTTTCCTTTGTTGTGCAGAAGCTTTTGATTTTAATTAGGTCCCATTTGTTTATTTTTGCTTTTATTTCCAGTATACTGGGAGGTGGATCATAGAGGATCCTGCTGTGATATATGTCCGAAAGTGTTTTGCCTATGTTCTCCTCAAGGAGTTTTATAGTTTCTGGTCTTACGTTTAGATCTTTAATCCATTTTGAGTTTATTTTTGTGTGTGGTGTTAGAAAGTGGTCTAGTTCCATTCTTTTGCAAATGGTTGACCAGCTTTTCCAGCACCACCTGTTAAAGAGACTGTCTTTACTCCATTGTATGTTCTTGCCTCCTTTGTCGAAGATAAGGTGTCCATATGTGTGTGGGTTTATCTCATGGCTTTCTATCTTGTTCCATTGGTCTATATCTTTAGTTCATCTTTTATTCCTTCTTTTTAAAAGATGTTTACCTAAATTATTGTCAAGAGCTGGCTCCCTAAAATATCATCAACACAGTCTGTTGATAAGACAAAACTGATTTAATGCTTACAGCAAGCAAAGTCTTGACAATATCTCACAGGAGGAAAATAAGGTCAGAATTTATTAAGAAATAAAAGTTTGGTTTAAGATAGGACTTTTAAAGTGAGGGCTTAATTAGGATTGGGTAAGAATCACAATATAACAGTCCACAACAAACAGCAAGGCCAGGATTTTGAATCAAAGCATCAAAAGGATCTTAGGGGGCAAATTAGAGTCTGTGATGCTTTCTGCTGAAGAGCTGATGGGTCTCTGAAAAAATTCTATAATGAGCAATTAAGCCATTTTCCAGGCAGGATATTCCTGGAAAAATAGTCATGCAAATGAAGACAGAAGCATAGCACAACGTCATCTTCATATAGACACTAAGGTGTAGTTTGATTTCTCGGTGTCCAGGCTGAGTGTGGGGAAACGGTTCCAGTTCTTCAACTGAACTGAAGGACTAGCTACTAATAGCTGAGAGTATCAGCCCCGATCTTCACTACTGTTTAAGGTGTCATAATTGTGTGTCAAGTGTCTGCTGATGGTCCTTTCAACCTGTGTCTGTCGGGTTTTCCAGTTCTTTCTGATGGAGGACCCTTTGCTGTATCATTTGATACACAGAAGCTGTGCAACAGCTTCAAAGCTCTGGATTAAGAGAATTATGGCCAGAGTTTATATAGCTCACTTGTCAGGCAGGAGCCAAGTGCTCAGACTGAACAAGAGAACAGATCTCATGCCCAACATGAGGAGGAATCCACAGAACTACACATGGGGCCATTAGGCATGTTACCCAGCTTTATGATATCTTCATTTACTTCCTGGATCTTTTCAGTAATGTTCAAGATCTCTGAGCAGTCTGTAGGAATGTGAGTACAACATTCTTTCACATAACCTCTCATTCTGAACCTCTCGGAGGTTCCAGTCTTGGTGGCACTGCCTGAATCCTATAGCTTTTCCTCTCTGTGTTAGCATGTAAGGTTCATCGTACTATCTGGGCTTCTTGTAAAGTATGAAATGAAGAGTTCTGAAGAGAGACGAGAGGAATTCAGAATTCCTGTAGAGTAGTTAGGGTTTCAGTTCTGGAATCAGGGCCACTGTTTGTCCTTTTTCAGTGAAACTACCAACTGATCTCTTTTTCCTAGCAGACAAACCAATGAGCCAAAATGGACCTTGGGTAATGTCAGAGGTGATCTTGAGAGTAGGGATTAGTGTACCAATGTAACAAGTTCCTGTCCGATTTGTGGGTAGCAGCTAGTAGACTTCTGTGCCAGATTCAATACCAGTCATTGGGAGTGGCCCAGTAATCTGGTTTTGGCCAAATACTCCTAAGGGATTATCAAATAATGCTATAAAATTTTGACACCATTCATGAAGAACAGTCTGGTGTCAGGCAGTGAATTTTGTAGTATCAAAGATCATTGGCAGTGGTGGGGGTGGGGGGGGGCGGGCGTGTCAAAAGAAAAATGATATATCTCAACTTGTAACATCTATGAATGTGAAATACTCTCCGGCCACTACCTGTTCCCTGATCCCCTTCCAAGTTCTATTTCAGTGAAAGTTCAGTTGCAAAGACTAGTTATCACAAAAGGACCCCAAGTATCGTTTCCATAGAGGCAGGATTTCTGGCCACTTTGCCTGCTGTGGAGTTTGCCAACTAAAAAGTGAGTCCAACTACCTAGGAAACAAATTGACTTTTTACAAGGAACTGGGTCCAAGTAAAGCTGGCTGGTTCCCAAGAGAAGCTGGCATTTTCATCCGTTCATGGGTAAATTGTAGCTGATATGAGAGTCATGGGCTTCCCAGGTAGCTCAGTGGTAAAGAAGCTGCCTGAAAAATACAGGAGATGCAGGTTTGATCCCTAGGTCGGGAATATCCCCTGGAGGAGGGAACGGCAACCGACTCCAGTGTTCTTGCCTGGGAAATCTCATGGGGACAGAGGAGCCTGGAGGAATACAGTTCATGGGGTCACAGAAGAGTTGGACATGACCGAGCGACTAAACAACAGCAACATGAGAGTCATACCAAGGAAGGATAAGGATGCCAACAGCAATATTAGAAACAGGGATTATAAAGAACATAGTGAAGTGCAGACTTAAGTCTGCATAAGAGTAGAACATAGGTAAAAGAACAGAAAGCCAAGGAGTACAGATTATAAAGTAACAATCTGTGATCTTGTGCCGTGGATCTTGGGCACAGCTGTCTACGTCCAAAAGCTGTCTGCTTCAGAATGGTTCCTGAGAACCCTCAGGCTGAGGTCACCAGTAAGGACAGTCTTCCAATAATTTGAGGATGGTTTATGTCTCTTTAGTTGGAGGACATGAATCTAAGAATCAAACTGCTTAAGCATTTCATTACTGTGCTAGTTGTTAACAGTACCTGACAGAGTCCTTCCAGACAGGGTTCTGAGAAAGCAGAAACCTCTACAAAGTTTTCTTTGTAGAAAATAGAAATTCTGGCCCACAGCTGAGGTTTCAAGGAAGCTTTGGGGATACAAATAGTATCTGCAGATAACAGAGATGTAAAACAGCTAGGTTAACTTTTAACCATCAAAAGTGAAATATTTCATAGCAATAATTAAATTGACAAGAGTTTGGTTGCTTCCATAGCACACAAAACAAACACAGTTAAGGCAGTCTTTGAACAAAATATCTATAATGATTAAGTATGTTTTTATAAACAATGAACATTATGTCAGATTTATAGATGGTTGAACAGATAAAGATATGTCTTTATAGATAAAAATATATTGAATTATAATACAAAATTTAAAACATATACACACATACCAAGACATACCCTGTCTCTTATACACATCTCCCCGATCTTCACTACTGTTTAAGGTGTCATAATTGTGTGTCAAGTGTCTGCTGATGGTCCTTTCAACCTGTGTCTGTCGGGTTTTCCAGTTCTTTCTGATGGAGGACCCTTTGCTGTATCATTTGATACACAGAAGCTGTGCAACAGCTTCAAAGCTCTGGATTAAGAGAATTATGGCCAGAGTTTATATAGCTCACTTGTCAGGCAGGAGCCAAGTGCTCAGACTGAACAAGAGAACAGATCTCATGCCCAAATGTCAGATTTATAGATGGTTGAACAGATAAAGATGTCTTTATAGATAAAAATATATTGAATTATAATACAAAATTTAAAACATATACACACATACCAAGACATACCAAGCATATAAGAAAAATATTTGAAGACTATATCAAGTAAAGAGATTTCGTAAATTTGGAGTAGGTCCTAAGCATCTGTATTTTAATAAAACTCCATAGTTAAGGCTGATGTTTGTCTCCAGTTGAACACTGGAGGTCAGATGAAGCACTGACCTTAAAAAGTTAGATTCAAAATTTTTAATTGTTATCAAATAAACATCTTAAATGATAACTGAATACTGCCTAACAGGAGAAAATCATCACCAGGACTCTGATAAATAGGAATAAATCACAGCAGAAAAGTCACTGACAAATCTCTAGGAGCAGCCCATTGAGCGTACAATTGCTGAAATATTTATTAACATTTGATCTTTACCAGTTTAACCTAGAGAAGTCTCAGCATTTGTTCTGATTGACACCTCTTTCCATGAAACTCCAAATAACTCCAGTAGCATATCAAATAACCCTAATAGTTTCTGGCACGTCTCTTTTGTAGGAATTGAAAGAGCAAATCTTTGTGACTCCCCGGGCCATCTGGGAAGTCACAAAGATAGTTTTAGATACAAAAGATATTCTGAAAGTAATTTCACTTCATTTTACACTTCCAAATCAGTCTTAGGAAGAAAAATGAAATCAAAAGTTTTCAGATTTGATGGGAATTCCCTGGTGATTCAGTGGTTAAAACTCAGCACTTTCACTGCCTTGGGCCCAGGTTCAGTCCTTGGTCAGGGAACTGAGATCCAGCAAGCTGTGCAGTGCAGCTGCACACACACACAAAAAGGATTTGAACGCAAGATAGGATCATGGGTGCCTTGGAAACAGTATTTGGCTATTTAGTTGAAAGTGACAAAAAGACTTTTAAAATATATGTATACTTAGAAGGTAACATGATCACCTACAAGAACCTTAGCACTTTCAAAAATGACGAAGCTTTTTTTCCCCCTAAATAACCAAAGCCGTAATGAAATCAAGACAAAACACAGATAATTATTGTGGAAAGACTCAGAATCTTTGTTAGATAGGCAGATAAGTGATGAGAGGATCATTTATATTGTAGGTGAAGGCAACAAACAGTAAACAATAAAAATAAACAGAAACAAGCCCATCAAAATTGAGCAGATTTTGTTAGAATTTTAACATGCTTCATAGCTTCTCAGACTCATTATATACTCATCTATAATCTGAGGCCAATAAAATTCACTTTCCATGAACCTTCTCTTATTTTCTGTATCCACTCAGGTTTTGCCCTTCACCATGCTCCTTTTGCTCTGCAGCAACCTGTCATTTCATTTTAGGACAAACCTATTCCTTTTCCCTTAACAAAAGTACATTTCTTTAGTTTGCATACAGAGTTGTACCTTTCTGTCAGAACATATCATAGTAGAGTCTCACTGAGTTATAACCCTTAACTGAAAAAGCTTTTGTTTCACAAAACAAGCTGGGAAGATGGAGACTTGTCAGGTGTCACAGATCAGCACTTTAGACTAGCAGAACTCATGAGTACACATAATATAACTTTCTACAAACTCAACCCACCATAATTTTCAAAGGCAAAGGAATGTACATGTTCATTTATAGACACGAAGCTATTACTTCTATGTAACATATTTTTTAAAAAAGAAGCAGAAGTAATATACTTAAAATGATGGTGATGTTTAGTCACTAAGTCCTGTCCAACTCTTGCACCCCCATGGACTGTAGCCTGCCAGGATCCTCTGTCCATGGGATTCTCCAGGCAAGAATACTGGAGTGGGTTGCCATTTCCTTCTCCAGGGGATCTTTCCGACCCAGGGATTGAACCTGGGTCTTCTGCACTGCAGGCAGATTCTGTACTGACTGAGCTATAAAAGAAGCCCATATTTAAAATAATGCTTAGCAATCGTGGACAGAGGAGCCTGGCAGGCTATGGTCCGTAGGGTCGCGAAGAGTTGAACACAACTGAAGCGATTTAGCATGTAGCACAATCAATGTTTTGGAATTCCATCTTATTTAGAGTGAGCTAAGCATCCAATGAATATTCATTAACTCTCTTTACTATCAGTCCAAAGTTTCAAGATACCTATAGATCTTGGAATTTTTTAAATTAATTATTTATTTATTTTTGGTGCTGGCTCTTTGTTGCTGCCTTCAGGCTCTCTTTAGCTGCAGGGAGCAGGGGCTACTCTCTACTTGCAGTGCAGAGACTTCTCACTGTGGTGGCTTCTTCTTGTTGCGGAGCACTGGCTGTACAACACGTAGGCCTCAGTAGTTATGGCTCATGGGCTTAGTTGCCCTGCAGTATGGGGAATCTTTCCAGACCAGGGGCCAGACCCTTGTCCCTGCATTGGCAACCCCTGTACCACCAGGTAAGTCCTAGATCTTGGAAATTAATCAATAAATACTATTGAAATCAAATGTTCATAATAATGAATCAATTTAATTAAGCACAAATTTATGTACTTCATAATTTTAAACATGATGCAGAAATAATGCTGAAAAAATGAGGTCCATTGGAGGATTGAATGACAAACCACTCCAGTGGTTGTCTCAAGAACCACACGAACAGTATAAAAAGGCAAAAAGATACGACACCAAAAAATGAGCTTCCCAGGTTGGAAGGTGTTCAATATGCTGCTGGGGAAGAGTGAAGCGCAAACCAGTGAACTAAAATGGACAGGAATGGACGAATTTAATTCAGATGATCATTATGTCTACTATTGTGGGCAAGAATCCCATAGAGGAAGTGAAGTAACCCTTATAGTCAACAAAAGAGTCCAAAATACAATTCTTGGGTGCATTCTCAACAATGATAGAATGATCTTGGTTCATTTCCAAGGCAAACCATTCAACATCATGGTAATCCAAGTCTATGCTTCAGCTACTCTAATACCGAAGAAGCTGAAGCTGACTGGGTCTATGAAGACCTATCAAGATCTTCTAGACTAACACCAAAAAAGATGTCCTTTTCATCACAGGGAATTGGAATGCAAAAGTAGGAAGTCAAGAGATACCTGGAGTAACAGGAAACTCAGGCCTTGGATTACAAAATGAAGCAGGACAAAGGCTAACAGAGTTTTGTCAAGAGAGCATGCTGGTTATAGCAAACACCCTTTTCTAGCAACACAAGAGATGACTCTACATGTGGACATCACTCAATACCAAAATCAGATTAATTATATTCTTTGCAGTTGAAGATGGAGAAGTTCTAAAACAGTCAGCAAAAACAAGACTTGGAGCTGACTATGGTTCAGATCATCATCTCCATATAGCAAAATTCTGGCTTAAGTTGAAGAAAGTAGGGAAAACCACAAGTTCATTTACATATGACCCAAATCAAATCTCATATGATTCAGTGAAGGTGACAGATAGATTCAAGGGACTAGATCTGATAGACAGAGTCCCTGAAGAATTATGGATGGAGGTTTGTAACACTGTACAGGAGGCAGTGTCCAAAACCATCCCCAAGAAAAAGAAATGCAAGAAGGCAAAGTGGTGGTCTGAGGAGGCTTTACAAGTAGCTGAGGAAAGAAAAGTGAAAAGCAAAGGAGAAAGGGAAGGATATACCCAACTGAATGCAGAGTTTAAGATAAAAGCAAAAATAGATAAGAAGGCCTTCTTCAATGAACAATGCCAAGAAATAGAGGAAAACAATAGGATGGAGAAGACTAGAGATCTCTTCAAGAAAACTGGAGATATCAAACAAACATTTCATGCAAGGATGGGCATGATAAAGGACAGAAACAGTAAGGATCTAACAGAGGCAGAAGAGGTTAAGAAGAGATGGCAAGAATACACAGAAGAATTATACAAAAAGGTCTTAATGACCTGAATAACCATGATGGTGTGGTTATTCACCTAGAGTCAGACATCCTGGAGTGTGAAGTCAAATGGGCCTTAGGAAGCACTACTGTGAACAAAGCTAGTGGAGGTGATGGAATTTCAGTTGAGCTATTTCAAATCCTAAAAGATGATGCTGTTAAAATGTTGCACTCAATATGTCAGCAAATTTAGAAAACCCAGCAGTGGCCACTGAATAGGAAAAAGTTAGTTTTCATCCCAACCCTAAATAAGGGCAGTGCTAAAGAATTTTCTAACTACCAGACAGTTTTGCTTATTTCCCATGCTAGTAAGGTTATGCTCAAAATCCTTCAAGCTAGGCTTTAGCAGTACTTGAATCAAGAACTTCCAGATGTACAAGCTGAGTTCAGAAAAGGCAGAGGAATAAGAGATCAAATTGCCAAGATTTGTTGGATCATAGAGAAAGCAAGGGAATTCCAGAGAAACAGCTACTTCTGTTTCATTGATTATGCTAAAACCTTTGACTGGGTGGATCACAACAAACTGTGGAAAATTCTTAAAGAGATGGGAATACCAGACCATCTTACCTATCTCCTGATAAACCTGTATGAGGATCAAGAAGCAACAGTAAGAAACTTATATGGAATGGAGTGGTTCAAAATCAGGAAAAGAGTACAACAAGTCTGTATACTGTCACTCTGTTTAACTTCTGTGCAGAGTATATCATGTGAAATGCTGGGCTGGATGAATCACAAGCTGGAATAAAGACTGCTGGAAGAAATATGAACAACCTCAGATATGCAGATGATACCACTCTAATGGCAGAAAGTGAAGGGGCACTAAAGAGCCTCTTGCTGAGGGTGAAAGAGGAGAGTGAAAAAGCTGGCTTGAATTCACTATTCAAAAAACAAAGATCATGGCATCCAGTCCTATGACTTCATGGCAGATAGAAGGGATAAAAGGAGAAGCTGTGACAGATTTTCTTTTCTTGGGCTCCAAAATCACTGCAGATGGTGACTGCAGCTATGAAATTAAAAGACGCTTGCTTCGTAGAAGGAAAGCTATGACAAACCTGGACAGTGTATTAAAAAGCAAAGATAGCACTTTGCCAACAAAGGTCCATATAATCAAAGCTACGTTTTTTTCCAGTAATCATGTAGAAGTGAGAGTAGGACCATAAAGAAGGCTGAGTGCCAAAGAATTTATGCTTTCAAGTTGTGGTGCTGGAGAAGACTTTTTAGAGTCCCTTGGATATCAAGATCAAACTAGTCAGTCTTAGAGGAAATCAACCCTGAATACTCATTGGAAGGACCGGTGCTGAAGCTGAAGCTCCTGAAGCTCCAGTACTTTGGCCACCTGATGTGAAGAGCTGACTCACTGGAAAAGACCCTGATGCTGGGAAAGATTGAAGGCAAAAGGAGAAAAGGGCAGCGAGGATGAGATGGTTGGATAACATCACCAACTCCATGGGCAAACTCCAGGAGATAGTGAAGGACGGGGAAGCCTAGCATGCTTAGTCCACGGGACCGCAAAGAGTTGGACACAACTTTGTGATTGAACAACAACAGAAATAATGCTAGCATATTTAATCAATGAACCAATATAAGTTTAGGAAGAACCTAAGTAGAATAAAGCTACAATATTGTATTATATTTAATGCTGAAAAATCAAAGAAGACATGTTTGTTCTTATTAAGCCAGAAGTATTAAACTAATTCCCATGGAGTAGGAAATAACAACCCACTCCAGTAATCTTGCCTGGACAATTCTATGGACAGAAGAATCTGGCAGGCCACTATCCATGGAATCGCAATGAGCTGGACACAACTCAGTGGCTGAGCACGCACACACGCATGCATTAAATTAATTCATTTGCCAAATGCTTATTAAATTCCTAGGATTTTTTGGAATATTTAATTTATATAAACACATTGATATGAACCAATCGAATGAGCAACTATTACTCATTTATTTATTTATGACTGCACTGCCTCCTCAGTGCTGCTGGTACGCTTTCTCTAGTTGTGGTGCCTGAACTCTAAGGCTTGCAGGCTCTGGAGAGCAGGCTGAGTAGTGATGCACAGGCTCAGTTGCCCAGTGGCAAGTGGAATCCTCCCAGACCAGGAATCAAACTCATATCACCTGCATTGGCAGGTGGATTCATAACCACTGGATCACCAGGAAAGTCCTTCCTACAAATTTTAATAAGCTTTATTTTCATTTAAATTTAGTTCAAAGTATTTTAAAATTTCTGTTGAGACTTCTTTATCCCATATGTTATTTAAAAGTGTTTTGTTCTGTCTTCAATCATTTTGGTATTTTTTAAGTTATCTTTCTCTTAGGGATTTCTAATTTAATTCCATTGTGATCTGACAGCACATTTTGAATAATTTCTATTCTTTTAAGATTTGTTAACTTAAGCTTTATGGGCCAGAATGTTGTCTATCTTGGTAAATTCTTCAAGAAGAGTGTATGTTCTGCTGTTGTTGGATGAAATGTTTTATAAATATCAACTAGATTCACTTGATTGGTGGTGCTGTTCAATTCAATTATGTCCTTACTGATCTGTCTGCCATATCTTTCAGTTACTGGTAGATGTGTGTTGAAGTCTCCAGCTGTAATGGTGGATTTGTCCATTTCTCCTTGCAGTTTTATCAGATTTTGCCTCACATATTTGGGTGCTCTGTTGTTAGGTGCATAGATATGAGAGATTGTTAGGTCATCTTGGAGAACCAACCTGTTTATTAGATTTTTACACTTTTTATTTTGTATTGGGGTATAGTCAGTTAACAAACAGTGTTGTCACAGTTTCAGATAAACAGCAAAGGGACTCAGCCATACATATACATATATCCATTCTCCCCCAAATCCCCCTAATGCCCTACTTTATCCCTAGTAACTTTCCCTGCTCTGAAATCTGTTTTGTCTGAAATTAGTAAGGTTATTCTAGCTTTCTTTTGGTTACTGTTAGCATAATATTTTTTTCTCCATTCCATTACTTGTAGTTTATATGTGTCTTTATATTAAGTGGATTTCTTATAGACAACACATAGTTGTCTTTTTTAATTCACTCTGACAATCTGTGTCTTTAATTGCTATATTTAGACCATTGACAACATTTACCATATTTGTTGCTGTTTTCTATTCATTGCCCTTGGTTTTTGTTCCTATTCTTGTCTTCCATTCTTTCTTCTGCATTTTGTGGTTTTGATTGAGCATTTTATATGACTCCAGTTTCTTTCCTTTGTAGCATATCAATTGCACTCCTTTTTCACTTTTTTTAGAGGTCATAGAGTTTGCAATATACAGTTAGGACAAAGTCAAGTCCACTTTCAAACAAAACTATACCTCTTCATGGGCATTGCAGGTACTTTATGACAGTGTTTCCAGTTCCTTCTCTCATCTCTTTAACACTGTTGTCATTCATTTCACTTACCTATTAGCTATGATCATCTAATATATTGTTGCTATTATTATTTTAAACAAACTCATCTGTTAGATTAAGAATAAGAAAAATAAAATATTTTACATGTCCTTTGTTCCTTCTTAAGTGCTCTTTCTTTATGACCTACATTATTTTCTTTCTCTGAAGAACGTAACATTTTTTGCAAGGTAAATTGACTCAACTTTTGTTGGTCTGAGAAAGTCTATTTCTCTTTTATGTTTGAAGAATAATTTTGTTTAATACAAGATTAGGCTGTGGGGCTTTTTATTCCTTTTATTTCTTTAAAATATTTCACCTCACTCTCTTCTTGCTTGTGAGGTTTCTGAAAAGAAATCTAATGTAGTTCTTATCTTTCCTCCTCTGTAGGTAAAATGAGTCATTTCCTTCCTCCCTCTGGCTTCTTTCAAGATTTTCTCTTTGTCTTTGATTCTCTGTAGTTTTAATAGAATATGCTTTTATATTAAAGCATATTGGCATTTGTTCTTCCTGTTATTTTCTGAGCTTCTTGCATCTGTGGTTTGGTGGTTGTCATTGATTTTGGACATTTTTCAGCCATTATTGCTTCAAATAGTTCTATTTTTTTCTCTCTTTCTTCTCCTTCTGGTATCCCCGTTACTCTATGTTACACATTTTGTAATTGTCTCACAGTTCTTGTGATATTCTGTTCTATCTTTTTTATCCTTTTTTCCTCTTTGCTTTTCAGTTTGGGAAGTTTCTATGGACATATCTTTTACTCAACTGATTTTTCCCCTTGACTATGATCAGTCTACTACTAAACCCATCAAAGGTATCCTTCATCTCTGTTACGGTGTTCTTTGTTCTTATCATTTCCTTTTGACTCTTTTCAAAACTTTGAATCTCTCTGCTTACATTACCCATACGTTTTTGTATGCTGTCCACATTTTCCATTAGATTTGTTAGCATATTAATAATAGTTATTCTTAAATTCTTGGTCTGATAATTCTAAAACCTCTGCCATATCTGAGTCTGATTTTGATGTTTTCTCTGTCTCTACAATTTTTTTTTTTTTTTTTTGCCTCTTAGTGTGCCTTGTAATGTTTGTTGAGAGTCAGCATGGTGTACTGGGTAAAAGGAGTTGAGGTAAATAGGCCTTTAGCATGAGGTTTTATTTTTGTCTGGCTAGATGTTAGACCGTGTTCACTATTCATTGTAGTTGTAGATGTAAGAGGACTCAATTTCCTTTATTGTTCTTGTTCTTGCCTCTCCAGATGTTTTGAGTTAACTTGGGACCTCCTTTTTATTTTAGTCTGAGCCTTGTAGTTCTTTCCATTGTCATCTCCTGTCATTATATCAGAGTCCTGTTGATGCAGTGGTGAGATACGGGCAGGGGAAGTTCTATAATCTTGAGACTAGATTTCAGTCTTTCATGGGCCTGTGCCTCTAGGCTGTGAACTTCACAGATGTTTCTCAGCCTTCTCCCACTAGCCTTCAGTGAGACAAATTATCTAGAGGGCTGGAGTGGGGTACTTCCCTTCCTCCAGGTCAGTTAAACTGGTAAACTCTGGTCAGTTAGGCTCACTCTGGGAAAATAGTTTCCCTGGAGCCTAGGTGTAAAGGAAAAATTCAGTTTTTTGTAGGGAAATACCCAGTTCTTCCCTACTGTGAGTTTCTTCCCTATCTGTCTCCTTGATCACTTACACAGAATATTTCACTTCTGACATTTCACCAGATGTGTGGATATTTTTCCTTATAACAATTCTCCATGACATTAGCTGGGTGTCCCACAATATAAGTCAGTTCTGACACTACCTACCCAAAGATCGCATCAGACCCCACACTCATTTCCTTAAGACTACAACCCACTTCAGATACCAATCACAAGCCCAGATGCTTCTAACCAACCAGCTATAGATCAAAGGTTCCAAAGACCCCCTCCTTGTGTTCAGTTAATTTGCTAGTGTAGTTCACAGAACTCAGGGAAATATTTATTTACATTTACTAATTTACTAAGGGATATAATAAAGAATGGGCTTCCGTGGTGGCTCAGATGGTAAATCTGACTGCATATTGCAGGAGATGTAGGTTTGATCCCTGGGTCAGGAAGATCCCCTGGAGAAGGGAATAGCTACCCACTCCATTATTCTTGCCTGAAGAATTCCATGGACAGAAGAGCCTAGTGAGCTACAGTCTGTGGGATCACAAAGAGTCAGACACGACTGAGCGACTAACACAACAACAACATGATAGAGAATGGGCATTCGAGGATACTATGCTAAGTCACTTCAGTCGTGTCTGAATCTGTGCAACCCCATAGACGGCAGCCCACCAGGCTCCCCCATCCCTGGGATTCTCCAGGCAAGAACACTGGAGTGGGTTGCCATTTCCTTCTCCAATGCAGGAAAGTGAAAAGTGAAAGTAAAGTCGCTCAGTCGCGCCCGACCCTCAGTGACCCCATGGACTGCAGCCCACCAGGCTCCTCCGTTAATGGGATTTTCCAGGCAAGAGTACTGGAGTGGGGTGCCATTGCCTTCTCCATGGATACTGGTGGTAAAGAAAAAGTTAGTCGCTCAGTCGTGTCCGACTCTTTGTGACCCCATGGATTGTAGCCCACCAGGCTCCTCTACCCATGGACTTCTCCAGGCAAGAATACTGGAATGTGTTGCCATTCCCTTCTCCAGAGATATTCCCAACCCTGTGATCGAACCCAGATCTCCCACACTGAAAGTGAAGTCGCTCAGTTATGTGCGAACTCTTTGCAACCCCATGGACTGTAGCCTACCAGGATCCTCCATCCATGGGATTTTCCAGGCAAGAGTACTGGAGTGGGTTGCCATTTCCTTCTCCAACACCACAGGCAGATTTTTTGCCATCTGAGCCACCAGGAAAGCCTGCTAAAGAATCTACCTGCTAATTCAGGAGACACAAGAGATGCAGTTTTGATCCCTATGTCAAGAACATCCCCTGGAGGAGAGCATGGCAACCCACTCCAGTGTTCTTGCCTGGAGAATCCCATGGACAGAGGAGCCTGGCAGGCTAGAGGGTCTATAGGGTCACAAAAAGTTGGACACAACTGAAGCAACTTAACATGCGTGCACATGATAAAGAATACAGATGAAGAGATACAGACAGCAAGTCTGGGAGTTGGGGTATGTCACCCCCTCCTGGTCTATGCATGTGTTTACCCATCTGGAAGCTCTCCAAATCCACTGTTACTGGAATTTTATGGAGACTTCCTCACATAGACATTAGCAATTTTTACCTTCCTTTCTAGCCCCTCTCCCAGCTCTTGAGGATGGGAGTGGAGTGGGGATGACAATTCCAAGCTTCTAATCATGGAGTGGTTTTTTCCGGTGATCAGCCCCCATCTAGCCATTCAGGAGCCCTCCAGAGTCACGTCTTTAGAGCAATAGATGCTTCTGGTGCTTTTAGGGTTTTACAGAGATTTTAGGACCTCTATGCCAGAAAGCTGGGACAGAGATCAATACACATTTTCCATTATTTCACAATAGGCCTTTGTTAAAGAGAACAGGACACTCTGAGTTACTTTTCATATTTTAAAGTAATAACATTCTCCTCCCTCTGCTGGAAGCACCGGGGATTTTTCTCCAGTCTCCACAGTGAGAACCTGTTAGGGCTCCCAGGAGGTAAAACTCATTTAAGTGTGCCCCCTAGGCAAAGAAGAAAAGGAAAGATATACCCATTTGAATGCAGAGTTCCAAAGAATAGGAAGGAGAGATAAGAAAGCCTTCCTCAGTGATCAGTGCAAAGAAATAGAGAAAAACAATAGAATGGGAAAGACTACAGATCCCTTCAAGAAAATTAGAGATACCAAAGGAATATTTCATGCAAAGATGGGCACAATAAAGGACTGAAATGGTATGGACCTAACAGAAGCAGAAGATATTAAGAAGAGGTGGCAAGAATACACAGAAGAACTGTACAAAAAACATCTTCATGACCCAGGTAATCACAATGGTGTGATCACTCACCTAGAGCCAGACATTCTGGAGTGTGAGGTCAAGCAGGCCTTAGGAAGCATCACTATAATCAAAGCTAGTGGAGGTAATGGAATTCCAATTGAGCTATTTCAAATCCTAAACAATGATGGTGCTAAAATGTTGCACTCAAATTTGGAAAACTCAGCAATGGCCACAGGCCTGGAAAAGGTCAGTTTTCATTCCAATCCCAAAGAAAGGCAATGCCAAAAAATGCTCAAACTACCACACAATTACAGTTATCTCACACGCTAGGGAAGTAAATGCTCAAAATTCCCCACGCCAGGCTTCAACAGTACATGAACCATGAACTTCCAGATGCTCAAGCTGGATTTAGAAAAGGCAGAGGAACCAAAAATCAAATTGCCAACATCCGTTAGATCATAGAAGAAGCAAGAGAATTCCAGAAAAACATCTACCTCTGCTTTATTGACTACACCAAAGCCTTTGACTCTGTGGATCACAATAAACTGTGGAAAATTCTGAAAGAGATGGAAATACCAGACCACCTGACCTGCCTCCTGAGAAACCTATATTCAGGTCAGGAAGCAACAATTAGAACTGGACATGAACAACAGACTGGTTCCAAATAGGAAAAGGAGTACATCAAGGCTGTATATTATCACCTTGCTTATTTAACTTATATGCAGAGTACACCATGAGAAACGCTGGACTGGATGAAGTACAAGCTGGGATCAAGATTGCCAGGAGAAATATCAATAACCTCAGATATGAAGATGAAACAGAGATGATTGGATGTCATCACCAACTCAATGGGCATTAGTTTGAATAAGCTCCGGGAGTTGGTGATGGATAGGAAAGCCTGATATGCTGCAGTCCATGGGGTCACAGTCAGACAAACTGAGCGACTGAACTGAACTGAACCTCCTCCAAAGACTGGAGCAGTTTTTAACTCTCAAGTTAGTCCACACTGAACCTCCAGCATTTCATCAACTACAGTTTGTATTCCTACCAGTAATAGCCATGCATTTTATCTTCTAAAGTCTGATCCTGTAGCACCTTGAGGCTTTGCTGGCCCCGGAGAGACAGCCCTCTCAGTTTTAGCTAATTCTTAGAAACAGCAGACAAGTTATCTGCAAGCTTTCCTTTCATATGCAAACCCACCAACCCAGAGCTTATAAGCTCTACCACCTCTTTATCAAGTTCATACTTTGGACTTTTATCCATCTACCTTATTCAACCCAGGACCTGTTACCAGAAAACTAGGGAAAGTCCCTATGCTTCAGGGCCCACTGAAATTATTCAAAATAGCCAATCCTAGCTCTGCATATGCTGGCTCACCCCTTCCTTTCCCTGGAAACTATAATAACATTTCTTCCCCACATCTTTCCTCTCTGCCTTGCCATTGACTGAACCTGCTGCTGCCTCATGTAGCCCTATGTGGCATGGTGTCTCTTGGGATCTGAAAGTACATGATGATCATTTCCATGTCTGAGTATCTTACCATATCTAATTAAAATAAGCCCTGAATGCTCTTCCGTTGGGCTTCTCTGGTGGCTCAGCGGTAAAGAATCCACCTGCAGTGCAGGAGACAAGGGTTCGGTCCCTGGGTTGAAAAGATCCCCTGGTGAAGGAAATGGCAACCCACTCCAGTATTCTTGCCTGAGAAATCGCATGGACAGAGGAGCCTAGCAGGCTTATTTTGTGTCCATGAGGTCACAAAAGAGTCGAATACAACTTAGCAGTGGAACAACAGCTCTTCCTTTAAGCACTACAAGTACTGGCTTCCATGGAGGGCTTCTGCTCAAGATAAGCTATGATTCTCTGCCTCTCTCTCCAGTTTCTGGACAGTAGCTTGCCCTACAAAGCCAATTCTCTGATGGATCTATTTATAATTGTTTTTTAGTTCATTCCGATTTTCTTTTTTTAAATATAAATTTATTTATTTTAATTGGAGGTTAATTACTTCACAATATTGTATTGGTTTTGCCAAATCCATGCACCTATGGACACCAGACTTTTTTTCTTATTGTTAGGATGGAGCTCTTTACACATTGGAGTGAAACCCAGAAGCCTAAACATTTAATTTTCTTACCTATTTTCTCTATCTTCTTAGCCAAGGCAGAACAATTCTTTTTCCAGTATCCTTTGTGGTTATAGTTTCTCCAAGTATCTTTATCAATAAACTCCCTCCATTGGGGTTTGAATACCGAATGGGACCTTTATAAAAGCATGAACTGACCATATCTTCTCTGCTTAAAATATTTCTGGGTCTTTCCCACCCACTCACTACCTAACCTACCCTGTACCCACCCACTGCACACACACACTCCCCAACACACACAAACTCTGTTTTCAGGTCCTAGTTTAGAAGTTTCTTCCTCCAGAATATCTTTCTCAGGTCTGGGTAAAACTCACCACAGTAGTTCTTGAATCCTACAATATCCTAGCTTGAGATCCAAGAAGAGAATTTTGGGTAGTTTTTTTTTGAAACTCTTAAGTAAATTCTGCTTGCCAAATCCAGCATGTTCCAGCTTATATCACACTTGTAGACATTTTTTTTTTCAGTTGAATTTACCTACCACACTTTGAGATAGGTGTCTATAGGTAGATCAGGTCCCCTAGAAAAGATGGGGATTCCTGATGCCTGTGATTTATTGAGGGCAGTTCTCAGGAGATAAGCAGTAAGGGAAGCAGGACAGATCAAGGGAAGAAGCTGAGCAAAGGTGTGTGTTCAGCTGGAGTCTAGCCTCTGCCTGATCCCATGGGGAGCCCTGGAACATGAACCACCAGCCTTACTCTGCCTGGAGGCCAGAGGACTGGACATTTGTCTTCCATATCAGTTAGCAGTTGTCTGTCAACTGACTTGAAGAGAGGGGACAGATGTAAACTCCCAGGCATTTACCAGCACGATGGTTTCCATCAACCTTGGGCTCCCTTGGGAAAGGAGAAGCTATGAACTGTCAGGGCCAAGATGCAGAACAGCTAAGGAACAATGCAGTGGCCAGATAATGGAGGTCTGGTTAGACCACCAACAGCATACCCACGAGGAAACTGACTCAGGAGAATAAACATTGGAGTGAAACCCAGAAGCCTAAACATTTAATTTTCTTACCTATTTTCTCTATTTCTTAGCCAAGGCAGAACAATTCTTTTTCCAGTATCCTTTGTGGTTATAGTTTCTCCAAGTATCTTTATCAATAAACTCCCTCCATTGGGGTTTGAATACCGAATGGGACCTTTATAAAAGCATGAACTGACCATATCTTCTCTGCTTAAAATATTTCTGGGTCTTTCCCACCCACTCACTACCTAACCTACCCTGTACCCACCCACTGCACACACATACTCCCCAACACACACAAACTCTGTTTTCAGGTCCTAGTTTAGAAGTTTCTTCCTCCAGAATATCTTTCTCAGGTCTGGGTAAAACTCACCACAGTAGTTCTTGAATCCTACAATATCCTAGCTTGAGATCCAAGAAGAGAATTTTGGGTAGTTTTTTTTTGAAACTCTTAAGTAAATTCTGCTTGCCAAATCCAGCATGTTCCAGCTTATATCACACTTGTAGACATTTTTTTTTTCAGTTGAATTTACCTACCACACTTTGAGATAGGTGTCTATAGATAGATCAGGTCCCCTAGAAAAGATGGGGATTCCTGATGCCTGTGATTTATTGAGGGCAGTTCTCAGGAGATAAGCAGTAAGGGAAGCAGGACAGATCAAGGGAAGAAGCTGAGCAAAGGTGTGTGTTCAGCTGGAGTCTAGCCTCTGCCTGATCCCATGGGGAGCCCTGGAACATGAACCACCAGCCTTACTCTGCCTGGAGGCCAGAGGACTGGACATTTGTCTTCCATATCAGTTAGCAGTTGTCTGTCAACTGACTTGAAGAGAGGGGACAGATGTAAACTCCCAGGCATTTACCAGCACAATGGTTTCCATCAACCTTGGGCTCCCTTGGGAAAGGAGAAGCTATGAACTGTCAGGGCCAAGATGCAGAACAGCTAAGGAACAATGCAGTGGCCAGATAATGGAGGTCTGGTTAGACCACCAACAGCATACCCACGAGGAAACTGACTCAGGAGAATAGGCAACCTGCCCAGAGCTACCCAGGTAATATCCAGCAGAACAGGGCTTCAGGCTCAGATATCAGACTCTAAATCCCCAGCTCAGTCTGCCCAAATTCACCACTGACCAGTTTTTGTTGCTGTTTCACAGGGTGGCTTGCTTCTCAGAATGTAAAGCGCAGGGATCAGGGGAGCAGTGAGGAAAATTCTCTGTGGCTGCTACAGTACATGCACAACCTTGAGAGGCTGGAAGGGGAGTGGGACAGAGGCAAGAATTTGAGAACTTGGGACTCCTTGTCCTGGACTCCATCGCTGATGCGACTGCCACTGGGGATGCTGGGTGACAAAACTCCACTCTGTTCTGTTTTGCCCAAAGTTGGGGCTCTCACAACTCTGTTGGGAAAATCAGCCGGTCATAATCAGGCAGAAAAGCCTGGGTGGGGAAGCCACTGTGAACAGTGAGAAACTGTGCTCTGCAGCCAATCAGGTTCCAGATGCCCACCTAGAGCATAAAAGTGGCAAGGCAGGCTGAAGGGACAGTAAGGGAAAGGCCTTTGTTGTGTACTTCCCATGAATCAGATCCTTTATTCCTATTTAAATTAACCCAACCACGTAGGGAAATAGCACCTACTAGAGCCATTTTACAGATGAGAAAATTGAGGTGTGGTAAAGCTAAGCAGTGTATCTCTGGTCACAGAGATAAGTAAAAGATAGAACTGATATGTTCATGCAGACTGGCCTAGCTCCAAACCTGTGTTCTTTTTACAAGTAGAAAGATCTTATTTCTGGATAAGAGTGTCAGAGTAATGATGTCTGTTCTCAGGTGTCAGTCACTGTGTCATGTTCATTAACAAGCTGTTGGAGTGGTAACAATCCCCATGTTAGAGATGAGCTGAGACCCAGGGAGGTTAAGTGACTGGCTCAAAGACATCCTGCTAGTAAGTGATGGAGAGGCTGCTTAATACTACTAGAAGCTCATTACAATTTTTCCTGTGTTTAATGTTGTAAATGCCCACATTGGATAGTTGTGCTTAAACAAGGGGTTGGGCAAGCTGTTGCAGAAAGATCACACTGGAGAGCAGATTCTGTTTAACCAGGCCTTTTGCAGTGTTATAAAGTAGTGGTTTAAAATAACAGCATCAAAAAATAAAATAACAGCATCAAGGCTGGGGCAGTGCTGAGGAACAAAATAGGCTCTAACACCTGTCCTGTCTCTCATGTCTGGCAGGACACATGAGGGGACAGCCCCTGGAGAGCAGAGCCAGCAGGCCAGCGGCCCAGCCTTACCAGAGGCCCATGCTTGGCCTTGGCCCTGGGCAGGAGAGGACTCAGGGGTGACCCCAAGGGACTGCACCCCGAGCAGAGGAAGGCCTGGGTCTCTAGCTGAGGTTTAGATGAGTGTGGGAGTGCCTGCTGCTCAGGGGAGAGAGACCTTAGCTCTCACCCCAGACCAGAGGCTCTATCTGAAGGAGCCTTTGGAACCAGTAAGCTCCAGGAAGCATCTTTTTTAAAAAAAAAAACATATTTATTCATTTATTTTCGCTGCACCAGGTCTTAGTCGTGGGCGTGAAAGATCTTTTAGTCGCCACGCTAACTCTCAGTCGTGACAGGTGAGATCTAGTTCCCTGACCAAGGATCCAACCGGGCTCCCTGGTTGGGAGCGAGGAGTCTTACTTTAGCCACTGCACCACCAGTGAAGTTCAAAGGGAGCCTCTTGAATACCTGGCTTCTCACAGCTGGGGGCACTTTCCTGGGGAGGAGGCCCGTGAGGCCAGAACTACTTATTCTCTGCCCTTGCAGGTGACAGGTCCAGGAGGAGCCCCTCGATGAAGCGGCCTCATCGAGCCGAGAAGGCGCCAGGCCGGCGCAGAGCCCAACCACGCCAGAAGGAGCAGGCCGGGGGCAGCCCGGGGTCCGGGTCTCCTCGGAGGAAGCAGGCAGAGCGCAGGGGACGCCGGGAGCTGCTGGGGGACCGGGAGCGGGGGGCAGCAGAGAAGACCTGCCGAGGGAGGAGGAAGAAGGATGGCAGGGCTTCCCTCAGGGAGCAGAGAGCTCCTTCAAAGAAGGAAAAGGAGGTCCGGAGGAAGGAAGAGATGTGGAAGCAGCTGAAGAAACACAGGTGTGTTGTGACCTGACTTCAGGCGCGTTTCAACGCGCCCTCTCTCTCCTGCCAGTCCTGCTCCTTCCCTTGATAAGGGTCAGGTGCTATCATCCTCCCTACCCTCTCCCACGAATGGACGGCCCTTGCTCTCTCCAGCCTCCCTCTGCCTCTACCTTCTTCCCTGCCTAGCTCACCGCTAGGGCCAACCGGGATGAGGATCACACTCATCCCAGGTGGAGTGGCCCTGCGCACTGTTGTGCCATCCCCCTCCAGTAGGGCAGGTGCAAGCGGAGGCTGTGAATGGGGAGGTGACACGGTGACATGGTGGGACAGGATCCCAAATCTCCTGAATTTCAGCCATAGTGGTGACTCGCTACAGCTCTTGAAGAGGAGCTGAGAGAAATTTAATTATTAAAAATTCTAAATTTCTAGTTAAAATTGGAAATTAAAAATTAAAATTGAATTTAGGAGTCAATAAGAGGGCTTAAGCATGCCATTTCCCAACCTGACCTGCATCCTCTTCTGTGAAATATGGTTTTGATCTAGAAGAACTTCAAGAGTTCCATAAGCTCTGAAATTCTAGGATTAGGGGGTTTATTTGCTATATTTCCTTTGTTCCATTAACATTGGCACATGGGGGGTTAATTGACAGAGTCAGTGTATGGAATCAACAAGTTGGAATTTTTTGCTACCAATTTTGATGAACCATCTCCCTCTCTTTGCCTCCCTCTTCCACTTTACTTTGCATTACTTCTCAGTATGTTTTAAAACCCCCATTGATAATGGGCGAAGAGGCTTTGAAAACAGAGATACTAGGATTATGGCAAAGAGCTGATACTCCTTCCACCCATTTCTAATAAACCTTATTTGCCCACACCCTCACTCAAGTATTCCGCTGTACATCTCCAACTTTACAGAGGGGAAATTAAGGCCTTCAAAAGGGGCCACTGATTTCTTCCATCACCCCTGCCGGCCATCCCTGGTTCCCTAGGGCTTTTGTCTACTGTCTGGTTGTCTCTAGCCCTGGGCTAATGGGATACAGGATGCATGGTGCCCCTAGCAACTTAGAACTTGAATACATCATTGGCACAGTGTCCCGAATTTTGAAGGAGGCTGTCCCATCCTATCTGGAAGGCAGATGCAAAGTAAAGGATAAGGACTCAATTGTGCCATTTTCAGCTTCATGCCATAGCAGGGCATAGAGATGAAAAATATCCAGCCTTCTTCCCCAGAGGCTGACAATCTGACATGGAAAATAAGACAGGGTTATCAGCTATCATTGGAGAAGGCAATGGCAACCCACTCCAGTACCCTTGCTGGGAAAATCTCATGGATGGAGAAGCCTGGTAGGCTTGTGCTATCATCACACTTGTGCTATGATAACTGATAAGTGAAAGTGAAGTCGCTCAGTCGTGTCTGACTCTTTGCGACCCCAGGGGCTGTAACCTACCAGGCTCCTCTATCCATGGACTTTTCCAGGCAAGAATACTGGAGTGGGCAGTCATTCCCTTCTCCAGGGGATATTCCTGATCCAGCATTCAAACCTGGGTCTTCTGCATATTTCAGGCAGATTCTTTACTGTCTGAGCCATCATCATAGCACAAAACAGAAAGCAGTATGTATACCAGAAAGGATTTGATGACGAGTGTACTGCTGGGAGGCTGGGATTCCTCTATGGAGAAGATAAACATTTCAGTAAGACTTTGAAGACCAGGTGGAATTTGAAAAGTGACTGAATGTCACACCACCACCCACACTGAGGGAACACCTTATACAGAGACTCAAGGGCAGATGTCCTGGGGTGTTCATGAGGCATGGCAGAAAGCCCCTGTGCTCTGGGCTTCCCAGCATTCAAGAGCTAGGGTCCCTCCTCTCCACCTCATTCCTATGACCTCTCCTTGCTCCTCGGGGGAGTTGATCAGAAGCTAAATTCACAGAGTCTGCTGCAAACTGGTCTCTAAAGCCTGTGGTAACCCAAGTCCACATCCTGATATTTCCAATCATGAAACTTCTAAGCAGGCTGCCCAGGAGAACCCTTCTCCAGCCCCTCTCTCACCCCCTTTCAGTTGCTGCCAACTCAGCTGAGAGTCACTGTTTTTATGAGTGAAGGAGGCTGTGAGCCAACAGACAAGAACTTGGATATTGTGGCAGCTGAGCGCACAGTCTTTGGAGATGATGAGGATCATCACACCCTCCAGCTGGAAGGGTTCTGCAGCTGTGCTATCCTATACAGTAGTCACTAGCCACATGTTGGGCATTTGAAATGTGGCAGCTGTGACTGAGGAACTGAACTTTTAATTCAATTTAACTTTAATCTGATGTTAATACTACTGAGTTAAAACAAGAATTAGCCTTGCCCAATGGCTCAGCAGGTAAAAAATCCTCCTGAAATGCAGGCAATGCAGGTTCAATTCTGGGTCAGGAAGATCCTCTGGAGAAGAAAATGGCAACCCACTCCTGTATTCTTGCCTGAAAAATCCCATGGACACAGGAGCCTTGTGGGCTACAGTCCAAAGGGTTGCAAAGAGCTGGACACACTGAGCATGTGCGTGCACACACACACACAAGAATTAGTAAATTTACTTGGACAGACAGATGTAGTTTTGAGGTTAATTTAATTTTGAAACTAAAGCATTTCTTCCCCCCAAAAAAGACAGTTTTGTCAGTGCAGATATGAACATCAAAGGAAAATGATATTCTATTACTTGATTCATTTATGAGGAAAATTTTAAGTATGTCTAAAACAATTTAGATATGTGAATCTACTCTTTCAACTAAATTTTATGAAATCCAAATACAGATTAAACATGTTCAATGAAAATTTCATGTCTGAATTGACACTGAGTACAAGATGAACACTGGATTTTGAAGAAGTACAAAAAGGCTGTAAATTGTCTCATTAATAATTTTTTCACTGATTATATGTTGAAATTATAAATTTGTAATATTTTGGGTTAAATAAAGTATATTATTAAAATTATTAATAATATATTCATGTTATTTTATAATATAGCTACTAGAAAATTTAAAATTTGATACATTTCCATTGGGCAACCCTACGCAAGTGAGGATGTCTGTGTGGGTAGGATTCAGAGGCATGGAGTTTGGGGAGGCAGCCCTCAAGGCACTCTGGGCCGCAGGAAGAATAGTGGCCTCTTCTGCCAAGTGGGTAAAGTCACAGAGGGTTCTGAGCAGGGCAGGCCTGTGCAAGGTGGCAGCTGGGAGCATCTCCAGTGGGGCTCCTTGCATCCCACAGAATCCCCGAGGACCCTGCCCTCCTCCTCACTCTCCTCCACTCCACCCCGCCTCTGCTCTAGGTCATCCTCCGTGGCCTCCAGCACCTCCAGTGCGGAGTCTCTGTCTGAGGAGGAACTGGCCCGTATCTTGGAGCAGGTGGAAGATAAGAAGAAGCTGATCGCCAGCATGCGGAGCAAGCCCTGGCCCATGGCGAGGAAGTTGGCAGAGCTCAGGTGAGTGGTGGCAGTTGGCCAGGGCTCTCCCGGTTGAGAAGGCTCAGCTCCTCTAATGGTCTTGGGAATCCCTTCTCTTCTCTCCACCCAAAAGAGCTCAACAAGAATGGGAGTTCACCCTTCCACCCTGCTTCAGTCCCCCTGTCCCCAGCACACGACTGGCCACCAGCCCTGCTGTTGTTAGCACTGAGCCAGGCCTAGTAGGAGACAAGGAGGATCATGCCCTTGGGCTACACGCTGCCTCCACTGCCTCATCACCCTCTGTCTCACACCCCACCCCATCTGGTGGCTTCTGCACTTCCCGCACAACCAAACAGACATGTCTTCTTTGTATGTGTGTGTGTGTTAATTGCTTAGTCGTAGCCAACTCTTTGAGACCCAATGGACTGTAGCCTGCCAGGCTCCTCTGCCCATGGAATTCTCTAGGCAAGAATACTGGAGTGGTTGCCATTCCCTTCTCCAGGAGATCTTCCTGACCCAGGGATCGAACCTGGGCCTCCCGCGTTGCGGCAGATTCTTTACCATCTGAGCCACCAGGGAAGCCCATGCCTTCCTTGGTGGTGGTGGGGTGGTGGGGGGCGGTTATGATCCCCTGCCTCAGCAAGTTCCTACCTCTCTTGTGTTCTCTAAGCACCAGAAACTCTCCCCTTGTCACACACTCACCCTTGCAGTGTGGAGAGCAGGGGAACGAACTGTCTTACCTACACTTGTGTCCCGGAGGCATAACACCTGGCCAAGCTTGCAGTTCAGTTTAGTTCAGTTAGTAGCTCAGTTGTGTCCGACTCTTTGCAACCCCATGAATCACAGCACACCAGGCCTCCCTGTCCATCACCAGCTCCTGGAGTTCACTCAGACTCATGTCCATCGAGTCAGTGATGCCATCCAGCCATCTCATCCTCTCTTGTCCCCTTCTCCTCCTGCCCCCAATCCCTCCCACCATCTGAGTCTTTTCCAGTGAGTCAACTCTTTACATGAGGTGGCCAAAGTACTGCAGTTTCAGCTTTAGCATCATTCCTTCCAAAGAAATCCCAGGGCTGATCTCCTTCAGAATGGACTGGTTGGATCTCCTTGCAGTCCAAGGGACTCTCAAGAGTCTTCTCCAACACCACAGTTCAAAAGCATCAATTCTTCGGCGCTCAGCCTTCTGCACAGTCCAACTCTCACATCCATAAATGACCAATGGAAAAACCATAGCCTTGACTAGATGAATCTTAGTCGGCAAAGTAATGTCTCTGCTTTTCAATATGCTATCTAGATTGGTCATAACTTTTCTTCCAAGGAGTAAGCGTCTTTTAATTTCATGGCTGCAATCACCATCTGCAGTGATTTTGGAGCCCCCCCAAAGTAAAGTCTGACACTGTTTCCACTGTTTCCCCATCTATTTCCCATGAAGGGATGGGACCAGATGCCATAATCTTCATTTTTTGAATGTTGAGCTTTAAGCCAACTTTTTCACTCTCCACTTTCATTTTCATCACAAGGTTTTTTAGTTCCTCTTCACTTTCTGCCATAAATGTGGTGTCATCTGCATATCTGAGGTTATTGATATTTCTCCCAGCAATCTTGATTCCAGCTTGTGTTTCTTCCAGTCCAGCGTTTCTCATGATGTACTCTGCATATAAGTTAAATAATCAGGGTGACAATATACAGCCTTGACAGACTCCTTTTCCTATTTGGAACCAGTCTGTTGTTCTATGTCCAGTTCTAACTGTTGCTTCCTGACCTGCATACAGATTTCTCAAGAGGCAGGTCAGGTGATGGTCTGGTATTCCCATCTCTTTCAGAATCTTCCACAGTTCATTGTGATCCACACAGTCAAAGGCTTTGGCATAGTCAATAAAGCAGAAATAGATGTTTTTCTGGAACTCTCTTGCTTTTTTGATGATCCAGCAGATGTTGGCAATTTGATCTCTGGTTCCTCTGCCTTTTCTAAAACCAGCTTGAACACCAGGAAGTTCACGGTTCACGTATTGCTGAAGCCTGGCTTGGAGAATTTTGAGCATTACTTTACTAGCGTGTGAGATGTGCAATGTGCAGTAGTTTGCAGTGACACTCCATAAATATTGCCTGGCCCTGTGCCCATGCCCCTGAATTCTGTGTTCGGCTCAGTGGCTTCCCTAGTTTCCATGTGACCGGCGAGCTCATCACTCCTTTTATGACTCTTCAGTCTCTGCTGCAGTTTTGAAAGAAGAGCAGGATGTTTTTACTAGAAAACTATAATCTGATTTTACCATCTTCCCCCAAGTCCTGCCTCAATCTTTCTGCCATAAGATTGGGTGACTCCCTTTCAGTCCCTCTATATAAAGCTATAATTCCCCTCAGCTCTTCTCACACCTGAGTTTCCTCATTGCTCAAATGCCTCACCCTTTATCACAGAACAATCTGGCAGGCATATTCTGACCTTCAGCCTCTCTGTTTGTGTCTCCAAGGCACAGCAAAGATGTTGGCTGTGCACATGGGGTCCAGCCCTGACAAGCAATCTGGTAAATAGAGCTTACTCCACTGTGTGGAGGGCTTCCCAGATGGTGCCATGATAAAGAATCTGCCTGCCCATGCAGGAGATGTGGGTTCTATCCCTGGGTCAGGAGATCCCCTGGAGGGGGATATGGCAACCCACTCCAGTATTCTTGCCTGGAAAATGTCCTGGACAGAGGAGCCTGGCCATCCATGGGGTTGCAAAGAGTCAAACATGACCGAGTGACTGAGCACCGCCACTGCCCTGAGAATATTACCTTCTCTCAAAGTCAGCTACTGGGAGAAATGCCTCCCCACAGTGCCTCCAGGCCAGTGCTGACCAACAGAGCTTGCTGAGATAGTGGAAAATTCTAACTCTATGCTAATAGAGTAGCCACCAGTCACACCCAGCTAGTAAGCACTTAGTAGCGCAACTGAGAAACTGAATTTCTGTTTTATTTTAACTTATTTAAACTTAGGAAGTCACAAGGAGAAGGCAATGGCAACCCACTTTGGTACTCTTGCCTGGGAAATCCCATGGATGGAGGAGCCTGGTAGGCTACAGTCCATGGGGTCGCTAAGAGTCGGGCACAACTGAGCAACTTCGCTTTCACTTTTCACTTTCATGCATTGGAGAAGGAAATGGCAACTCACTCCAGTGTTCTGCCAGGGACTGGGGAGCCTGGTGAGCTGCTGTCTATGGGGTCACACAGAGTCGGACATGACTGAAACAACTTAGCAGCAGCAGCAGGTAGTCGCAGGTAGCGACAGTTTGAGCAGTAGGTACAGCTTCAGGCAGTGGGCTGTCTGCCTTTCCAGCTCCCTTTTTCTGAGCCCCTTCTTCCTGCTCCCCCAGGGCCAAGTTCTTCCTCCTTCTATCTGTCACTCTAACAGAACCTCATCCCCACTCAAGTGTCACTGGGACACATCTTTTATTAACAGTGGGAAAAGAGCAGCCTTGCTGTTTATGGAAATGAGATATCCAGCTGACTGGAACTCTCAGGAACCATGAAAATCCCTGAGCTGCCCAGAGGAGAAGTCCTGCATCTCCTCCAGGCTAGGGGCAGAGTTCCTGCTCATGGTCAGGGTGGGAAGTGGCTAAGGCCCGAGAAGCTGAAAGGACTCTCATCTCTCCCACTGGAGCAAGTCCTCCTGGCAATGGTGATCTCTTCCCTCCAGCCTGCCCGCCTTCCTC
This sequence comes from Madoqua kirkii, assembly GCA_006408675.1. Classification (NCBI taxonomy): domain Eukaryota; kingdom Metazoa; phylum Chordata; class Mammalia; order Artiodactyla; family Bovidae; genus Madoqua; species Madoqua kirkii. The sequence goes on along the minus strand of SJYC01004829.1, from coordinate 16,114 downwards.
TTCCCTCTTGCAAGGCTCCCTATCCCAGACCCAAGTCTCAAGCTCTCCAGCCTCTGGGTCTCAGCTCCAGTGATGCCTCTGCCTTGCCTACCTGGCTAGGTCCTACGTTTTGAGACTCAGGCCAAGTGTTGCCTCTGCAGGGAAGTCCCTACTGCCCTCCCTGCATTCAGGCTGAGTTATTACCAACTCTCTGAGCCTTAAGGCCCTATCTCTCACTTGACTGGCTACTCTAGTTTGCAAAGCGATGTCTTATTCATCTTTTAATTTCTTTCTTTTTTATATTTTGCCAGCATTTGCTGCATGCTCCCTATGTGCCAGATATTGTTCTGAGCCTGGATGTGTAAAAATTCATTTAATCTTCCTAATCATCCTGTGATGTAGGTACTATTGTTATTGTCCCCATTTTACTGATGGCAAACTGAGACACAGAGCAATCTAATAATTTTTCCAGGCCACACAGTGAGTTTAGAGGCCTGGCCAGAATTTGAACTAAGGAATTCTGGCTCCAGAACTTGCACTCTTGAATTATAATTTCCTCTCTAGAATTCCTAGACATTCTAGAATACACCCTTTGCCTCCTGTATGATTTCCTCTTCTGGCAATAAAGTCTTCAACTGCAGATCTGCAGATAGCATCCCTAGACTACATCTTTTTTTAGAAACGATGGTGTAGGGACCCCAGTCTTCGGCCGACTCGGGCAGCTGGCTGACTTTGGCGTACTTGTTGTAGACAATTGAAGAAGGGTGGTAAGGGATAAAGAGCAACAGCAGTGGGTTGGTGCAAGCCTGCATTCACACTTCTACCATATCTGGGTGATTTGACTCGCTATTCAATCCCCCTCAGTCTGGCTTCCTTCCCTTAACCTCTCTGAGCCTCACAGCCCTTTTTTGTAAATTAGGAATAATATTATCTACCTTCAGAGTTGTTTTGATAAATTCAAAATATTTATTTAAGGGCCCAGCATGTAATGTACAATTAATAGATAGTAGTTATTGCTATTATTAATGGTTGACCATCTTGTGCCAGACACTGCTAAACCCTGAGAAATGAGGATGGGGAACAAAGATGAATCAGAGGAGACTTCACTAGTGATGCACATTAATAACGGCACAAGGCAGGCTGTTGATGTTGGTATAAGAGTTTCTAGTGCCCTTGAGTCAGGGATGTTTGCTTTAATCATAGAATTAATTAGGTGTGTCACCAGCTTTGTCAGAAACCCAATGTGCTAGAAAATTAGCCAAAGTGCTTGCTTTCTTCAGAGAGATCTGAAGAATTCCACTTCCAAAAAGATGCAATAGACATACTTCTCCACAGACTTCGCATGAAGCACAACTGAAACCCCAGATATTATGTAAAGCAAACATAAGAGACTCAAAAAGGTGGAGAGAAGACAGCAGATTGGCTGAGGACCTCAGGGCCAAATGATGACAGGGCATCAAGTTCTAGGTTTCCTTTTTGTCTATGTATCCAAACTGGATACTGGAGATATTGGAGAAGCTGGGGGCCCCAAAACATGGACAGATACTCACAAAAGCACCTCGAGAAAAGTCTGCTGTTTCTAGCCAAAGGACCAGAAACGACAGAATACTTGTCAATGAAAACAATCCTCTCCAACCAAACACCATAAGCAAAAAACATCTCTAGCCCCGCTCCTGGCAGCAAAAGTCAAGTTGGGAAGCCTATATTACCTCTGTTGCCAGGATTTAGCATGGTATCCCAACACCCTCATCAATAAATTATCAGAGAAAGCCAAATGAGGAGCAGGGACATTCATCCCACTGTAGTAACAAGCCCTCCCTCTCCCTGAGGTGTCAGTGGAGACCACACAGGGAGCATGAACTTTCACCACAACCAGGCAGAACAAATTATACCTTCAAGCCAGGATGATATGAGTAGAAGGCTTATGGAAGCCCGAACTCCCACCCTGACTCACCAGTAACAAGGAGCTCCAGCCCAGCTCCAGGTGTTAAAGGAGGCCAGGTGAGTAATCTGGACTTCTACCTAGAAGTAACCAGGCAGCATCCCCTTCACCTACTGAAGAGTGTCAGAGAAGGCCTGCTAAAACACAAGATTTAAGTAAGATCCAGCGTTGCATAACATAAAATCCCATAAAATTGTCTAGGCTACAATTGAAAACTCACTCACCATACCAAGAACCAGAAAGATCTCAAACTGAATGATAAAAGATAATCATCAGATGCTAACATCAGGATTATATAGATGTAGGGTTATCTGACAAACATTTTAAAGAAATCATCATAAAAATGTTTCAGTGAGCAATTATGAACACACAAATAAAAAAAATTGTCTCAGAAAATGGATAGAAGATATAAAAGAGAGCAACTGGAAATTTTAAAAGTAAAAAATATAGTAACTAAAAATTTTTGAATGGGCTCAACAGCAGAATGGAGAAAACTAAGTAGATTATCACTGAAGGTAGAACAAAACAGATCACTCAGTCTGAACAATAGCAAGAAAACAGTCTAGGGGGAAAAGTGAATAGAGCCTCCAGGACATGTAGGATTATTTTAGAAAAATCTAACCTTAGTGTCTCCTCCAAATCCCTAGATATGAAAGAAAAAAAGAGGGTGTCAGAAGAAGATAGAGTGGGGCTGGAAAAAAGTCTTCAAATATATAAGGACTGAAATTTTTTCAGATTTGACAAAACTTAAGTATTCAAGAAGTTAAACAAAGCCCCAGTAAGATAAATCCAAAGTAATCTATGCTAATACACATCATGGTCAAACTTCTGAATACTTCTAAGAGTCTGAGAGAAGCAATGCATTACTAAAGAAAAAACAGACAAACAAACAAATAGAAAGACAGCATATTTCTCATCAGAAACCATGGAGAACAGAAGTACTAAGTGAAAAGAATTGTCAGTCCAGAATTCTATATCCAGCAGAAACATCCTTCAAGAATAAATGAAAAGTCAAGACATTCTCAGATGAAGGAAAACTAGAAGAATCTGTTACCAGGTCTACCCTAAAGTATAACTAAAGAAAGTTCTCTAAAAATAAAAGATATGATAAAAGAAGGCATCTTGGAACATCAGGAAGGAAGAACATGGAAAGAGAAAAAAATCTTGGGAAATGCCATGTGTTTTCCTTCTCTTGATTTTTAAAATTATGTTTGATAATTGAAGCAAAAATGAAAACACTACCTGATGTGATTCTCAGAAATGCAGAGGAAATAGTTAAGACCATTATAAATGAGTAGGATAAAGTGACATAAAGAGAAATAAGGCGCTATACTTCACTCTAGCTAGTAAAATGAATCTGTAGGTTTTGATAATACATATAGATAGGTAGATAACAGATAGATGGATGATAGATATAGGTCGACACATAGTCATGCCTAGAGAAACTATTGAAAAGGCTATACAAATTGATATACTGGAAAACACTGCAGGCTAAACAAAATTGAATTCTAAAATAATGTTCAGGAAGACAGGGAAGAAGGCAAGTAGAAATGAAAAACAGAAAACAAGAAATAAAATGATGTATTTAAACTGTAACATGTAAATAATTATATGTTAGTGGTCTAAATATATCAATTAAAAGACAGAGATTGGCAGACTGGATTTAAAAGATGATCCAAGTACATGCAGTCTATAAGAAACTCACTTTAAATATGATATAGATAAGTTGCAAGTAAAGAATGGCAGAAAATACACCTTGAAAAAATAACCAAAAAGAAAGTAGAAGCTATGTAAATGTCAAAATCAATTTCAGAGCAAAGAAAATCACCAAGGTTATAGAGGGACACTAGATAATGAGATGGCAAGAGTGAACATCAACATTTTAGGAATCAGTGAACTAAAATGGACGGGAATGGGCAAATTTAATTCAGATGACCATATGTACAACTGTAGGCAAGAATCCCTTAGAAGAAATGGACTAGTCCTCCTAATCAACAAAAGAGTCCAAAATGCAGCACTCGGGTGCAGTCTCAAAAATGACAGAATGATTTTGATTCATTTCAAAGCAAGCCATTCAATAACAGTAATCCGAGTCTATGCCCCAACCACTAATGCCAAAGAAGCTGAAGCTGAATGATTCTATCAAGACCTACAAGACCTTCTAGAACTAACACCAAAAAAAAAAAAAAAAAAAAGTCCTTTTCATCATAGGAGCTGGAATGCAAAAGTAAGAAGTCAAGAGGTACCTAGAGCAACAGGCAAGTTTGGCCTTGGAGTACAAAATAAAGCAGGACAAAAGCTAACAAGACTTTTACCAAGAGAATGCACTGGTCATAGCAAACACCCTCTTCCAAAACACAAGAGACAGCTCTACACAGGGATGTCACCAGATGTTCAGTACCAAAATCAGATTGATTATATGATTATATTCTTTGCAGCTGAAGATGGATAAGCTGTATACAGTCAACAAAAGCAAAACCAGGAGCTGACTGAACTCCTTGTTGCAAAATTCAGACTTAAACTGAAGAAAGTAGGGAAAACTACTAGGCCAGGAAAACCACATGAACCTAAATAAAATCCCTTATGATTATACAGTAGAAATGACAAATAGACTCAAGAAATTAAATCTGACAGATAGAGTGCCAGAAGAATTATGGACGGAGTGCTGGAGTCAGTGATCAAAACCATCCTCAAGAAAAAGAAATGCAACAAGCCAAAACTGATTGTCTGAGGAGGCCTTACAAACAACTGAGAAAAGAAGTGAAAGGCAAAGGGGGAAAAGGAGAGATATACCCATCTAAATGCAGAGTTCTAAAGAATAGCAAGGAGAGATAAGAAAGCCTTAAGTGAACAATGTAAAGAAATAGAGGAAAACAATAGAATGGGAAAGACTAGAGATCTCTTCAAGAAAATTAGAGATGCCAAGCGAACATTTCATGCAAAGATGGGCACAATAAAGGACAGAAATGGTATGGACCTAACAGAAGCAGAAGATATTAAGAAGAGGTGGCAAGAAAACACAGAAGAACTGTACAAAAAAGACCTTGATGACCCAGATAACTGCGATGGTGTGATCACTCATCTAGAGCCAAACATCCTGGAGTGTGAGGTCGATTGGCCCTAGGAAGCATCGCTATAAACAAAGCTAGTGGAGGTGATGGAATTCCAGCTGAGCTATTTAAAATCCTAAAAGGTGATGTTGTAAAAGTGCTGCTTTCAATATGCCTTAGCACTGGCCACAGGACTGGAAAAAGTCAATTTTCATTCCAATCCCAAAGAAGAGCAATGCCACAGAATGTTCAAAGTACCACACAATTGCACTCATTTCACATGCTAGCAAGGTAATGTTCAAAATCCTTCAAGCTAGGCTTCAATAGTATGTGAACTAAGAACTTCCACATATACAATCTGAGTTTAGAAAAAGCAGAACAAGATTATCACATTGCCAACATCTGTTGGATCATAGAAAAAGTAGGGGAATTCCAGAAAAACATCTGCTTCTGCTTTATTGACTACACGAAAGCCTTTGACTTTGTGGATCACAAGAATCTATAAAACATTCTTAAAGAGATGGGAATATCACCTTACCTGGACTTTCCAGGTGGCTCAGATGGTAAAGTATCTGCCTGCAATGCAGGAGACCTTGGTTTGATCCCTGAGTCAGGAAGCTCCCAAGGAGAAGGGAACATCAACCCACTCCAGTATTCTTGCCTGGAGAATCCCATGGACAGAGGAGCCTCATGAGCTATAGTCCATAGGATCGCAAAGAGTTGGACACGACTGAGTGACAAACACTTACCGCCTCCTGAGAAACCTGTAGGCAGCTCAAGAAGTAACAGTTAGAATCAGACATGGAACAACAGACTGGTTCCAAATTGGGAAAGAACATCTAGGCTGTATATTGTCACACTGCTTATTTAATGTATATGCAGAGTACTTCATGGGCAATGTCAGGCTGGATGAAGGACAAGCTGGAATCAAGACTGCTGGGAGAAATATCAATAACCTCAGATATGCAGATGACACCCCCCTTATGAGAGTGAAGAGGAACTGAAGAACCTGTTGATGAAAGTGAAAGAGGAGAGTGAAAAAGCTGGCTTAAAACTCAACATTCAAAAAACTAAGATCATGGCTTTCAATCCCATCACTTCATGGCAAATAGGTGGGGAAACAATGGAGACAGTGACAGACTTTATTTTCTTGGGCTCCAAAATCACTGCAGATGGTGACTGCAGCCATGAAATTAAAATACACTTGCTCCTTAGAAGAAAAGTTATGACCAACATAGACAGCATATTAAAAAGCAGAGATATTATTTTGTCAACAAAGGTCCATATAGTCAAAGCTATGGTTTTTCCCAGTAATTGTGTAAAGATGTTAGAGTTGGACCATAAAGAAGGCTGAGCACCAAAAAACGTGCTTTAGAACTGTGGTGCTGGAAAAGACTCTTGGGATTCCCTGACAGAGATCAAACCAGTCTATCCTAAAGAAAATCAACCCTGAATATTCATTGGAAGGACTCTTGCTAAGGTGAAGCTCCAATACTTTGGCCACCTGATGTAAAGAGCCGACTCGCTGGAAAAGACCCTGATGATTAAAGGCAGAAGGAGAAGGGGACATTAGAGGATGAGATCGTTGGATGGCATCACTGATTCAGTGGATATGAGTTTGAGCAAACTCCAAGAGAGAGTGAAGGACAGGAAAACCCGGCATGCTGCAGTCCCTGGGGTTGCAAAGAGTTGGTCACAGCTGAGCAAGAAAAAAAAAAAAAAACCCCCTTTTAATGAAAAAGGGTCAATATAACAAGCAAACAGAACAATCCTAAATGTATATGCATCTGGTTTGGATTCTGTAGGTTATTAATTTTCCAGGTCTATGTGATAAATTACCCTAAAACTTAATAATTGAAAACAGTAATAAACGTGTGTTATCTTCTGTTAGTCAGAAATTCAGGATCAGCTTAGCTGGCGGCTCTAACTTGGAGTCTCTCATAAGGTTGCAGAGAAGGCAATGGCACCCCACTCCAGTACTCTTGCCTGGAAAATCCCATGGACGGAGAAGCCTGGAAGGCTGCAGTCCATGGGGTTGCTGAGTTTCGGACACGACTGAGTGACTTCACTTTCACTTTTCACTTTCATGCATTGGAGAAGGAAATGGCAACCCACTCCAGTGTTCTTGCCTGGAGAATCCTGGGGACGGGGGAGCCTGGTAGGCTGCCGTCTATGGGGTCGCATGGAGTCGGACACAACTGAGGTGACTTAGCAGCAGCAGCAGCATAAGGTTGAGTCAAGATGTTGGTCAGGGCTTCAGCCTTCAGAGGACTGGGGCTGGTGAAGCCACTTCCAAGGTTGCTCATATACATGGGTGACAAGGTGGTTCTGATTATTAGTACGAGCTCCAGTTTCTCTCCATATGGGCCTCTCCATAGGCTGCTTAAATATCCTCATAACATGACAGCTAGCTTCCTCCAAAAGAGGGAGATTTCAAGGGGGAAGTCACAACACCTAGTTTCAGAAGTTCTAGTCTCAGAAGTCATAAGTTGTCACTTTTACCACTTTCTATTCACTGGAGGCACATTGCTAAGTTTGGCCTACATTCAAGGGGAGAAAAATTCATTTCTCCATTTTAAAGGGAGGAATGTCAAGAAATCTGTTGACATAGTTGAAAACCAACACATATGGGAAGTCAAGTATGCTTGGTTAGCCTCAGGTGTCTTTAGATTGATTCAGTGACGTCTCTAGGCCTGGCTTATCTGAGTTTCCACTCAGAGTGAGTTCAGCATCTATTTGATCTTTGCCTCCACAACTGAAAAATAAAAACTGCTTGGAGGCAAAGGGAGACACCAAACCAGCACAGCCCAAGTTACCGTCAACATCTGGCCATCTCCAACCTCTGGCCACCTCTCTTTGGCCATCTGTGTCCCCTACCTTAATCTAGATGTCTTCTGGATTTCTGGCTGACTCACACGCTTTCCCAGTGTCCTGCATGGGACAGCAAAGCTCTGTAAGGATGCTGTCTCACTCAGGCTGCCCTGTGTTTATCTGTGCCTCTGCATTGCAAAATTAAGTGTGATTTTGAATCTGATCTGCTTCACCAACATTGGGTTTTTGGATGTATGTGGTCTCTCTGAGAGATACTTTGGGTCAACTTCAGAGTATCCCTGTTGTGGAAGGCTGCATTGCTGGGTCCCTTGTCCAGACCCCTGCGGAGAAGGCCCTTCACAGCAGCCCCCTGTGCTAGCAAAGACTCTTTATCAGCTGTCCACTTCAGGAGCTGCTATTTCCCAGAAGGAGAAGAGTGACTGCTTGCTGAATGAAACCACTGTGTTCATGTGGTCTGCATCCACACATTTAAATCTCATAACATCATGCCCATTCCTAGATGAAAACTGCCACCCCAGGGGGCACAGAATCTTGCATGGCTCTCTCTGGCACTAAAGCCACACAATAAATCCTTTTCTCCCAGCAGTAATCACTGGCCACCCTGACTGTGTCTTTCAAACTGTTATTTGGGCCATTTTATCAGTAAGGAGGGTCTTTCTAGGGCAATGTGAGGGGCTCCTGAAGTGCTGTCTGTGGGTGGCTACCCAGGAAAGCCATGCCTCAGTGGCTTCCTCCTCTCCTGAGTGTTGGAGGGGCCTGAGGGGTTGATAACCATCTGTCAAAAATGACCTTGAGATTCAGGCCCCTAGAAGGTTCCACAAAGCAAAGGATCCCACCTCTTTTGCCTTTTCACTTCATTTATCACACACCATCTTGTTTGAGAAAGAGGAGAGATGAGCTTACATGAAGTCCCCCATTTGAAAGGAGGGGGAAAGGAGGGGACAGGAGCACCCTACAGAGGGAAGATTTGCAGGGACTTCCCCCGGTGGTCCAGTGGTTAGACCCCCACAATTTCACTGCCAAAGTCATGGATGGGTTCAATCCCTAGTTTTGGAACTAAGATCCTGCAAGCCACACAGTGTGACCAAAAAAAAAAAAAAAAAAGAGAGAGAGAAAAAGAAACGAAAGAAAGAAGAGGATTTGCAACAGTTGGGAAGTGCAGGGCAAGAGCCAGTGTTTCCATAAACCAACTACTATTTCTAGTAAGGAAGCAAATGGATCACAGATAACTGATGTAAAAGGATTTGCTATAAAAATGTTAGTTGTGATTATTTATACGCTTTTACTGATCCAAAAAAGCTTGTTGCATCCATGAAAACTGTTAGACTGCTTGGTCTGTTTGCAGTGAACAATCCTGACAGTTTGTAACCAGTTCTGAGCAGGGCCCTCTGTTCTTCTGAGGGCTCTCTGGGTTTCTGGACAGTCAGAATGTCAAGAAAAGAAGCATTTGCTGTCAGGTTCAATGGCCCAAGCATAAGACCTGACTCTTACTTTTGAGATTTTTTTATCCAAAGTTACCAAATCTTAAACGTTGTCACATTCAAACTCACAAACCCTGAATGTTTGGGAGTCCCTACCTACCGGGAAATATAGGAAGAGGACAAAAATATGAGTTTGGTGAAAACATTCTTTGTTGTCCTGGAGTCATTGGTAGTCACAGATAACTCACTGCCAGAATGACTGCAGCCTCGGGGGAGCAGGGGCTGACCCCACAAAGGAGCCTTAATCTCATACAGCCCCGCTTTTGACCCTGGACCCAGAAGCTGCACAGATGGCCTCATTAACAGTAGGACGTCATTGAGGCATCCTAATAAAACCAGTCTTGGAATTAACCCCAGGTTAGAATGTAACTTTGACAGCTAGCAACTACTTGCATTTGCACTTTGGAGGTGGTGTAGGTTATGTTATCAGCAGGAAAGCCTGAGCAACAGCAGCCAGACACCCATGTCTTCTTCCACCCGTGCTGAGATGGATTTAATTCATCTACTTGTATGGTCTTATCCAGTGATAAGACTGATTAACTGATAAACCGATTCTTTGGGTGTTGGCATGAGAGAGCCCTGATGTGGAACACTTGCTGATTCCCCTACTCTAAATACTCCCACCATGGCCAGTTTCAAGTTATCAATAGTTTAATAATTGGTGGACCAAGTTTCTGAGTGTCTAACAATCAGTTCTCAGAAGCCAGCGCTCACTAGCTCCAGCATTTGACCCAAAGTATTTAACAGAGAGACCTATCCATGTGTTTCTCATGTGGTCTTCCTTGGATGTTCATTCACTCATCCAATGTTCATGCCCTCTACAAATATCTAATGAATGCTGTATTATTTATTTATTTATTTATTTATTGCCGCTCTAACAAAATACTACAAGTTTAATAGCTTAAGACAGTTTATTAGCTCACAGTCCTGTTGGTCACAAGTTCAGCATAGTGTGGCTGGATTCTCTGCTGAGGGTCTCACCAGGCTAAAATCAAGGTATCAGCAGGGATGTGGTTCCCTCCTACCTGGGACCCAAGGTCCTCTTCCTGGTTCACTGACTTTTGATGGAAATCCATTTTCTTCTCTTGCTCTCCAATGTGGGCATCCTCCAGAAGGGCCCCACAACAGAGAATAGATGATTCTCTTGATTCTAATTTCTCTGATTTCCTTTTTTGCCACATCTCTCTCTGACTCTTCTGCCTTCCTCTTCTTTTTCTAAGGGCTCATGTGATGTATGGGCCCTTCCAGATATCCAGGGTAATCTGGCTAGGTTAAAGTCAGTAATCTTAATTACATCTGCAAAATTCCTTTTCCTATTCACAAGGGGTGAAGGTCATGGAAGCCAAAATTCTGCCTACAGGTGCCAGCTATGTACCAGTCACTGTCCTTAGCATTTGGGAAACTTCAGTGGACAAAAAAGACAAAATGTCCTGCCTTCATAGAACTTACATTCTAAACTAGGGGTATAAAACACTCAAGGCCCTCAGCCATATACATGCCTTCATAGTTCAGATTTCTTTTGCTTGGGTGTTAATTAAATTTTTGCCTTATTCCCTCCTCTAACCAGGGAGGCCCAAGAATTTGTGGAGAAGTATGAAGGAGCCTTGGGAAAGGGCAAAGGCAAGCGACTCTACGCCTATAGGATGCTGATGGCTAAGGTGTGTGGTTCGGAGGCTGCAAACCTATGGGAGGACTTGCTCAGTTCCTGACCATCGCAGGCACCTGCCCGGCTTCACAACTTGTGTCCACCTCCCCCAGAATCCTGAGTCTGAGGTCCAGTCAGTCATTCGAATTGATCTAGGAATGAAACCAACTGTCCATTTCTCTCTGATTAACTGTGAGGGCTTCAATATACTGGAGACTTGTTTCCCCTCCAGTGAAGATCTAAACTCACAGTATTAATGGTGTTGAATCTACTGGGATCTTATTTTCCAAGCCCCCAAATCAAGACTTTGGTTCGGTGGAGACCCAGAAGGGCCATGGTTTAATCAGAGTCATACAGAAGATGGTGATGCCAACAGGGTGTCAAGGACGACTCCAGTGTTATGTCATAACCTGGGCTTCTGATTCAAGCTAAAGTAATGACCTCTAACTGGGTATTTAACTTTGAAACTACGGAAGTATCTTTCCTTTACCTACTGATCTGAAAAACTATCATTTTCATTCATTTAATTCTTATATAGGGCCTTTTTAGGAACTTTTATTTGAATTCATCATTGGTTACTTTTGTAAATCAGATCATTTTTCCTTTTATTTAATAACTAGATTTTGCTGGTATGCAGGGAAACTGTGTATTTGAATATTCATTTTTAATCTGCTTCCTCTATTGTACTTCCTTATTAGTTTTAATCATTTTCATCTAATTGTGTATGTACAGATATTTTTCTTGAGTTCTAAGTCATTCCTGTCCTGAACTGCAGATTAGCAATACTAGAACAGTTTCAGTTGATGATGGTGATCATAAGTCTCTTTGCTTTTTCATTACTTTAATGAAAATGACTCCAATGCTTCACATTAGATTGATGAGAGTTGTTACCTTGACAACTTTGAAATAGATATTCTTTCTCACAATAGGAAATTATCCTATTATTTCTAGTTTAATAAGACTTCCATTTTATTGGAATTTCCAAATAGATGTTCAGTTCAGTATAGTTCAGTTGCTCAGTTGTGTCCAGCTCTTTGCAACCCCATGGGCTGCAAAATGCCAGGCTTCCCTGTCCATCACCAACTCCCAGAGCTTGCTCAAACTCATGTCCATTCAGTCAGTGATGCCATCCAACCATCTCATTCTCTGTCATCCCCTTCTCCTCCTGCCTTCAATCTTTCCCAGCATCAGGGTCTTTTCCATTGTCAGTTCTTTGCATCAGGTGGCCAGAGTATTGGAGCTTCAGCTTTAGCAACAGTCCTTCCAATGAATATTCAGGACTGATTTCCTTTAGAATTCACTGGCTTGATTTCCTTGCAGTCCAAGGGACTCTCAAGAGTCTTCTCCAACACCACAGTTCAAAAGCATCAATTCTCTCACATTCAGCTTTCTTTATGGTCTAACTCTTAGATCCATACATCCATACATAACCATAGATATGGTTTTTCCAGTATAGTCAAAACCATAGCTTTGACTAAACATACCTCCTTTGTCAGCAAAGTAATGTCCCTGCTTTTTAATATGTTTTCTAGGTTTGTCATAGCTTTTCTTCCAAGGAACAGACATCTTTTAATTTCATGGCTGCTGTCACCATCTGCAGTGATTTTGGATCCCAAGAAAATAAAGTCTGTCACTGTTTCCACTGTTTCCCCATCTGTTTGCCATGAAGTAGTGGGACCAGAAGCCATGGCCTTAGTTTTTTGAACGTTGAATTTTAAACCAGCTTTTTCACTCTCCTCTTTCACTTTCATCAAGAGGCTGTTTAGTGTTTCTTCACTTTCTGCCATAAGGGTGGTGTCATCTGCATATCTGAGGTTATTGATATTTCTCTCGGCAATCTTGATTCCAGCTTGTGCTTCTTCCAGCCCAGCATTTCTCACGATGTACTCTGCATATAAGTTAAATAAGCAGGGTGACAATATACAGCCTTGATGTACTCCTTTTCCGATGTAGAACCAGTCTGTTGTTCCATGTCTGGTTCTAACTGTTGCTTCTTGACATGCATACAGATTTCTCAAGAGGCTGGTCAGGTCGTCTAGTATTCCCATCTCTTTAAGAATGTTCCACAGTTCATTGTGATCCACAAAGTCAAAGGCTTTGGCATAGTCAATAAAGCAATAGATGTTTTCCTGGAACTCTCTTACTTTTTCGATGATCCAACAGATGTTGGCAGTTTGATCTCTGGTCCTCTGCCTTTTCTAAGTCCAGCTTGAACATCTGGAAGTTCTCAATTCACATACTATTGAAACCTGGCTTGGAGAATTTTGAGCATTGCCTTGCTAGCATGTGAGATGCTTGCAATTGTGCGGTAGTTTGAACATTCTACAGCATTGCCTTTCTTTGGTACTGAAATGAAAACTGAGCTTTTCCAGTCCTGTGGCCTCTGCTGAGTTTTGCAAATTTGCTGTCATATTGAATGAGGCACTTTAATAGCATCATCTTTTAGGATTTGAAATAGCTCAGCTGGATTTCCAACACTTCCACTAGCTTTGTTCATAGTAATACTTCCTAAGATAAATAGATGTTAGATTTTGTTAAATACCTTTCCCATCTGTTTATAAACTTAGTTTTATCAGGCACATCTGATTTTCAAATATTTTATTTATAATTTTTACATAAAATTTCACAAGATTGATTGAATTTATGTGTACACACACACACATGCATGCTGTCTTGGCGTATTGTAATATTAGGGTTGTACGTGCTTTGTAACATTAAACGAATAGCATTACTTCCCTTTTATGTTGTAAATCTGCTTGAGGAGCATTTTTTTTTTTTTTTGAAAGATGGCATCCTCAGAACTATACAGGTCAGGAAGCATTTTATAGAATATCTTGATAATTTTTTAATGTTTTTTCAATTGAGATAGTCAAGTTTTAACTTCTTCTTGGGGTCATTTTGATATTTTTTTGTCTTCCCAGACTTGATCCTTTCATTAAGAGTTTCATATGTATTAACAGAATATTGCATATAGATAGTCTCATAATTTTTGTAATTACATTTTATATATGTTGAATTTAAATCTTTTTTATCCCTAATATTATTTTTTCTTCCTTTCCGTTATAGTTGCCTGACAACTATCTATGGGTCACATTAATTTTTATCTAAAAACCATTTATCGCTTAACAACTGCACACTCAGAATTTTCTTCTCAACTGAGGAATGTGTTCTTCAAATATGTCTGATAAATGATCTAATTTGTTTCTGTTCAAATAATTCCAGCTTCTTCACTAGGAGAAGGATGGCTGCCAATTCCTCACTCTTTGTATTTACTTTCCCTCATGACTTTTTATTCTCTCTTTGCATCTCAGAAATTTCTCAGGTTTATTTTCAATATCATTGGATCAATTTTCTTTTGTCTCAATTAGAGTATAATGTTTATTTTCATTCTATTACTGAACTTTTAGCAATCTTGTAATCAATTCTCCCATACTTCACCTGTATTCTTTTATTTTCCAGCCACAAGGCGTATGGGATCTTAGTTCCCTGGACCAAGGATTGAACCCACTCCCTCAGCAGTGAAAATGCAGAGTCCTAAACCACTGGGCTGCCAGGGAATTCTGCCCCCCGCACACACACCCCGTATTCTTTTTTAAAACTCTAATTTCCATCCTGTACTTTAGAAGCCATGTTTTTTGTATCCTGTTAAGAATATTGATGGCATAGAAAATGGTAACCCACTCTAGTATTCTTGCCTGGGAAATCTCATGGACAGAGGAGCCTGGAGGGCTGCAGTGTATGGGGTCACAAAGAGCTGGACATGACTGAGTGACTAAGCACATATACAAGCAAGAATATTGAACGGTCTCTTAAAATTTAATGATGTATCCTGGAGGAGATACTTACTAAAAGCATCAAAGAAAGGGATCTCTTTTTCCTTGTTTTGCACACTATTTCTCAGGCTTCACTGGCTGTTTTTGGTTATTCAGATTCAGATATCATCCACAGGCAGGATGTGCCTCTGTCTCATTTGACTGCTGTTTGAAATCTTTTCTCCTATATAAGCTGAAAAGCAAGATGACACGCACAGCCAGGAACCCTGTCCGAGGGGGCAGCTACCATCTCACACATTTCTGAGTTTGAGGTCTTCTCCCACCCACGCCCAAGCTCAGTTTTCTGATGCTCTAAATCAATGAAGGATAAGAATTTCAATGCTGAGCTTCTCCCAGGCCTCTCTGCCTATGCACTCCCACCTCCAGGCATCACTTCTAGGCTGAGATGCCCTCAGCCTTGAGGGGCTGCAAGTGGTTGCCAAGTGACCAGACTGGCAGACTGTGTCTCCAAGGGCCTCACTTGGCAACATTCATTATTCCATTGATCCTCAGCCTTGCAAAGCTATATTTTATACTGATTTTATCAGTACCCTGACAGAGGATCTGTCTCTCAGGGGAGGACTCACATTAATAAAGCTTATGAGACAAATATATAGAATCAGATACCAGATTACTAATTTACAAGGAGGAATAACCAATAGGTTGCCAAGTGACCAGACTGGCAGACTGTGTCTCCAAGGGCCTCACTTGGCAACATTCATTATTCCATTGATCCTCAGCCTTGCAAAGCTATATTTTATACTGATTTTATCAGTACCCTGACAGAGGATCTGTCTCTCAGGGGAGGACTCACATTAATAAAGCTTATGAGACAAATATATAGAATCAGATACCAGATTACTAATTTACAAGGAGGAATAACCAATGCAAGAACTGAACATTTTGAAGTCCATATCAACAGTGTCTTTTATTTTTGATAGTACAGTTGTGTGCTGTGCTTAGTCATTCAGTCGTGTCTGACTCTTTGCAACCCCATGGACTGTAGCCCGCCAGGCTCCTCTGTCCATGAGATTCTCCAGGCAAGAATACTGGAGTGGGTTATCATGCCCTTCTCCAGGGAATCTTCCCAACCCAGGTCTCCCACAATGCAGGCAGATTCTTTACCATCTGAGCCACCAGGGAATCCCAGTATAGTTTTATGGGAAGCTAAAGAATAGACCATCCCCATGGAAAAGAAATGCAAAAAAGCAAAGTGGCTGTCTGGGGAGGCCTTACAAATAGCTGTGAAAAGAAGAAGAGTGAAAAGCAAAGGAAAAGAGGAAAGATACAAGCACCTGAATGCAGAGTTCCAAAGAATACCAAGAAGAGATAAGAAAACCTTCTTCAGCAATCAATGCAAAGAAATAGAGGAA